>APFE030058872.1:176280-207491 GCA_000404065.3 Pinus taeda
ACCCCGTCTTTACCTCTATTGGTACTTTATCAACCCTTTAAAACATTCATTAATCCCTTTTAATGGAGTCTTCCTCAAATCTCCCTCACCGGGACTATTAAACAACTCTCGATCCTTTATATAAGACTGTATTAAGTCCTTTCTTTTGATTTCTTCTATCGGGATGATAAAACCCTTCGTAGCCTTTGAACTAACTATTGGCCACTTATACATAAAATTCCCTCTCATAACATGGTTAATATATGTTTAACACATAGAAAAACCTTCATTTGGTGCTCATCCTTATAAAACCCTTTAACAAAGGGATTAACAACAAACCATACATTTTACTGCTTCCTGTATTAACTCTGCATAGTCCTTGAGGTTTGAACCTCATCACAATTGGCTATCGGCACTTTCACAAATCACATTACATATATATATTATCACCCCTCTGACTCCAATCTCTGACTATCAGAGTCATTAATGCTACATTTCTCGTTAAATGGCTCGCCTTACACTTTATGGAATACAAATGGAAAACCCACTTGAATGTATACAACGGACTTTAAAGATATAAACTCAAATATACAGATCATCGGGTCTACCTCTTTGATTGTGACCATCGATCAGATTCACGATCTGATGATCAATGATTAATCACCTTATCACAATTGTTGAACCATTGTGTTTAATTCTTTAACTTAAAAGTCCTGACCCAATATATATTACGGATTTGATACGCTTATAGGTTATAGCTGATAAGATTTCGATTCCTCCTTCTCTGTCAACCTCCCACTCCATCAATCCTCTGATTCCAATAAGTGATCACGCGATCAGCTTATCACTATTGGCATATCGCGCATACATTGACCAACCTATGTCACATGAAACCGCTGATAATGCGATTAACAAGTAGATCTCAACGTTGATCTTCCTAGATCCAACGGTTCCTGAGCATCAGTCTTCACTCCTCCATTCTTCCACTTAACTTAAATTTTACTCACTTCTTCAAGGTTTTGTGGGTTCTAGGTTTTTGAATGGTTTCGGCCTTCCACCGCTCAATCCACTTCCGCTTCACTTAGCTTTGTGATTTCCTTATTAGTTTCAATTCGTAACTTTCCTTGACTCCTCAATGGATTTGAAGATCCACTTCAAGCCTCTGGTTCGCTTTCCTCCTCTGTGCTCCACCTTGGCTCTGCCTTTTTACATTTACTGCACTTGCCTACATAAATTTATATATACAATTCTCAAATACACTTGATTCATCCTTCAGCACTCAATTATGTTCTTATACAAGATTTTAATTAATCTCTGTATATATATAATTACAAACAATGAATTACATAATGAGATCTCTATCTCTCTGGCCTGATCTTCAACATCAGTGGCCTCTATTTCCTAATCTACACGTAAGCTTACAACACTCTAATTTGCTATCTATTTTCCTATTCAACCTCTCTCACCTCTATTCATTCCTTTTAGGCTTACATTTATACAAAGGGATTCTAAACCAATTTCTGGTTTAGATCCATGAATTACTCAACTTCATTCCTAAAATTTCTTTCTCATCCCTAAGGATTCTCTCAAATCCACAAAATCATGAACTAATTCCTAATCTAGGATTTACAATTAATTCTCAATCCTCTCATCACTCAACTCTCCTAAATCTCTCATGTTCTCCTATATTCAAGAACATTTACAATAAAGCCTCACAATATTCAATTAATTCCTATTTTCATTATAATCACTTAAAAAATTAAATAGTTACATAAATCCAATACTTGGAAAACCAACTTCCTTGAAACAAAAGACCCCTATGTCTACCAGAATACAATGATAATGTTGATTTAGATTCTCTTGCATTAGACTCCCCATGTAAGAAAATTTATGACCACCTGGTCATAAGTCTAGATAATTGTTTCCTCCTGGATCCCAAACTTTATTTTGTAATCTGTCTCTACTTGTCAATTATTCTATTGTTGACGTTGTCTGCTTCTATTCTCCAGGTCTCCATACTTCATGCTTTAATGCTCCACTTTCCCTGCTCTCGAAGTCTGATACAGTTTTCCTCTTGTTGTCACTCCTTTCTTTTCTTGTTGCTATCTTTCTTTGATACATTTCATCATTAACCTCCTTATCAACTCAATTTCTCTGTCCAATATATCCTCTGTCTGCTGATTATTTTCATCTCTTGATTGTTGAACTGACATTCTTGCTTGTTATTCACTTGTTCTAATCGATTCCTTTTCACCCTTACTATTGTTTTGCACACTTTTTGTTGCGCTACATTGTCTTTTAGAACAATTTCTTGCCTTTGTTTTCTACATCTGTCAACTTCTTCTTAATTATTTTTTATGACAACTTCTTTGTCATCCTTCTTCAATGATCTATTCTGAACATTTATCCTTTGCTCTTCCAACTTCCTCCTTTGCAAGTCTAATTCTCTATATAACTCGATGATTTTACTTGGAGTGAACTTTGGAAATTTTACATAATCTTCCATTTCCTCATTTGTTATTGTCTCATTATCACATGGTCCTTCTTCCTCTGCTAAATCTTTCCTGACAAATTTTAGTAGATGTTCTCCCTCTTCTTCTCCCATTTGGATATCCACTTGTACCAAATATGTTCCAGCTTATGCAACAAACTCTTCAATTATAAGACAATCATTATAATAAAAAATATAAGGCCTTTGTACCTCTTTTCCCTTTAGCAACACTTCAGTATGTTGTGTTGATTTCTCTCCTTCTGTCAGCATATCAATATGTTGATCCAACCTCAAAGAATTCTTGAGACTATTAGCTAGTCTCCCCTTCTCATCATCTATTTCAGTGATGTCTTCCAGCATTTTTCCACTGTAGTGAATAGATTCTTTCCCAACCTCTTTTTCATATTTTGCTTCAAAAATTTCATCTCCTAGAAGGTACTATTTGACATGTTTGACAACTTTAAAATTCTATCTATCTTCTTCAAAGCCTGCAATCATACAAAAATCATTAGTTTTAAAATCACAAGACCTTATAGTCTTATTTGATGCTTTAGTCATCAAGTCTCCTGGCTACTTTGAATCATTCATATGATTCAACTCCTTTGGCTCTTCATCACTTTCAAAAGGTAATGGTCCACTTTCTGGTTCACATATCGAAACTTCAACATCTTATTCAACATCTTCCTTTCACTATAGCTCAACTCTTTTGAGCTTCTCTATCCTCTGTTTGGCATCTATAACCTATTCAAGTTCCCTTAGTTCCTTCATTAACTGCATATTCACCTATTGATTCCTCTTCTCTTGTAGCCTCTGCCACTTCACCTTCTTTCTCATGACATAACCATACTTCTAGTCTACTTCATTTCTTTGCAACATCTCCATTAACACTTAAAGTTGAACTGATATCTTAGCCTTATCCCTCTCATATTCCTCTTTTCTTAACTATCTATGTATGCCATTTGCCTTGGCATCCTTCTCCTTTTGTCTTTTTCTATGGTCTCTTTCAGAACCTCTATTATGAATGTCACTAGTCATCATCCTCTCCATCTCTATAAGTTCCTCACTCACTTTACTCTGAGTTGCACTAAATCATCTTCAACAACAAGTCCTATCCCGTTGTCACTTACCTCACCAAGCTCTCCTCGCTCAGTCTTTTGGCAAGAAATTGGTTCTCTATCATTGGAACCTCCTTTGAGCATTTCTCTTTTCTCCTTTTGGGCTTCAACTCATATGCATCTTCTAATAATAAAAATATCCTATTCATCCAATCATTGTTGGAATTCCTCAAGGTTCTGCCACATCTCTGTTTTCACTTAGAAACTTTCACCATCTTCCTTTATCTGTTAGCAATTCTAACCACAACCTTTGTGTAATTGCCTTTTGGGAGTTGCAATAATACTTTTTCTTCAATGCAAAGACTACAATCTTCTAATATTGAATCTAATTAGAATAATACCATATCATCTTACCTTCAAAATCTCTGTCTGATCTTGTCCTTCCATTCACTTGCATTTTTGAATGGACTATCCTTTCCACTAGCTTTCAGCTATTCTTCAAATTCTGCCTCTACAAAAACTTACAACCATCCCTCTTACAATTTAACTACTCTAATCTTGCTATAAAATTTCATTCATTCAATATCTGCTAATCATTAGAAAAAACTGCATACCTTCATTTACTTTCAGAATCTCACCATTTCTGCAAATCCATTTCATCAAATCTTTATGCTTCCATTGCACAAATCCTCAATATTCAGCTACTGTCAATAAGATTTAGAATCTGATTATTTCTTCCAATCCTCCGGCTTTATCTTAGTAAAGCTTAGCTATCAGTAACAATTTCTCCTTTGTTGAGTTTTCTTCCACTCATAATCATTAACAATTCCTTTCATTACTGTCCCTTAAGGTTTGATCTCCTTTGGTGAGATACTTCATTAGTTGTATGATTTCATAAGCAGTCTCCATTCACCATTCACATTCTAGTGAATCTTCATTCTTAAAACATCATTTTAGACTCTCCCTGTCTCTGCAATATCTACTTAATTCTGCCTTACCTACCTCTAAGAACTTAACTTTTCTTCTCCATTCTCCCGACTGTACTGTAGTTGCTTAACTATCAAATGAGAATCTGATCTCCCTTGCCTATATGCGCATCTTTCCAAATATCTCTATTATGAACTCTTTCAAAGAAATGCTCATACATAATCACTTCGTTCTACCTTATCCCAAATGTTTCATTTATAATTCAGCTCTTATACCAAAATGACGCAGGTCTTCCCCTGTGCATAGCCACAGTATGCCTACTCGTGCATAAATACATTTCCCAGGAAATTTTTTTCTGACCAGGTCAAAACTTCAAATCCAAAGATAGTTCAGGCCCCTTTTTGTAGTTCCATTGTTTCAAAACTCAATCACCCCACCTTTACCTCTATCAATAATTTATCAACCCTTTAAAACATTCATTACTCCCTTTTAATGGAGTCTTCCTCAAATCTCCCTTATCGGTACTATTAAACAACTCTCGAGCCTTTATATAAGATTGTATTAAGTCCTTCCTTTTGATTCCTTCTATCGGGATGATAAAACCCTTTGTAGCCTTTAAACAAACCATTGGTTGCTTATACATAAACTTCCCTCTCATAACATGGTTAATTTATGTTTAACACATAAAAAAACCTTCATTCGGCGCTCATCCTTATAAAACCCTTTAACAAAGGAATTAACTACAAACCATACCTTTTATGGCTTCCCGTATTAACTCTGCATAGTCCATAAGGTTTTAACCTCATTGCAATCATCTATTGGCACTTTCACAGATCACATTAGATATATATATTATCACCCCTCTGGCTCTAATCTCCAACTATCGGAGTCATTAATGCTACATTTCTCATTAAATGGCTCACCTTATCCTTTATGGAATATTTAGGGAAAACCCACTTGAACATATACAGTGGACTTTAAAAGATATAAACCCAAATCTATAGATCATCTAGTCTGCCTCTTTAATCGAATCTTTTCTAATGCACCAATCACCCAACGCCTCCGATAAGCGACGGCTAATTCAATCGCAACCATTGATCAAATTCACAATCTAATGATCGATGATTAATCGCCCAATCGCAATTGTTGAACCATTGCACTTAATTCCTCTGCTTAAAAGTCCCAACTTGATATATATTATGGATCGATAGGCTTATACGTTACACCTAATAAGATTTTGGGTCTACCTTCTCTATCAACCTCCTGCTACGTCAATCCTCCAATTTCGATAATCGATCATGTCGATATCTAATCGCCGATCAGCTTATCACTATCAGCATATCGCTCATACATTGACTGACCTCTGCCTCATGAAACCGCTGATAATGCAATTAGTGATTAGATCTTAGTCGTTGATCTTCTTGGATCCAATAGTTCTTGAGCATCAATCTTCACTCCTCCATTCTTTCACTTAACTTAAATTTTACGCACTTCTTAAAGGTTTTATGGATTTCGGGTTTTTTAATGGTTTCAACTTTCATCTGCCCAATCCACTTCCACTTCACTAAGCTTCCTGATTTCCTTATTACGATCAATTCATAACTTTACTTGACTCCTCAATGGATTCAAAGATCCATTTCGAGCCTCTGGTTTGTTTTCCTCCTCTACGCTCTGCCTCAGCTCTGCCTTTTTGCGTTTACTGTACTTGCCTGCATAAATTTATATATACACTTCTCAAATACACTCGATTCATCCTTCAACACTCAATTACTCGGTTATACAGGATTTTAATTAATATATATATATATATATATATATATATATATATATATATATATATATATACAAACAATGAATTACAGATTGAGATCTCTATCTCTCTGGCCTGATCTTCAACACTAGTGGCCTCTATTTCCTAATCTGCCTGGAGGCTTACAACACTCCAATCTGCTATCTATTTTCCTATTCAGCCTCTCTCACCTTTGTTCATGCCTTCTAGGCTTAAATTTATACAAAGGGACTCTAAACCAATTTATGGTTTAGATCCATGAATTCCTCAACGTCATTCCTAAAAAAAATTTCTCATCCCTAAGGATTCTCTCAAATCCACAAAATCATGAACTAATTCCTAATCTAGGATTTACAATCAATTCTCAATCCTCTCATCACTCAACTATCCTAAATCTCTCATGTTCTCCTATATTCGGGAACATTTACAATAAAGCCTCACAATATTCAATTAATTCCTATTTTCATCAAAATCAGTCAAAACATTAAATAATTACATAAATCCAATACTTGGGAAACAAACCTCCTTGAAACACAAGACCCCTATGTCTACTAGAATACAATGATAATGTTGAGTTGGATTCTCCTACATCATCTTCAAGAGTTCTTGAAGTTCTCTCTCTTAGAATTACAACAAAATCATCATCAAAGGCCTTAGAAAACCTAGACTTAGCTACTGCTACAGGGGGTTTACAATCAGGGGGCATCTTATGATAAAGTTTATTGAACCTTTTAATAAAATCTGATACAAGTTCACCAAAGTTTCTTTTCAGTTCTTCAAACTCAATCAGAAAGTAAAGAGGATCTTTCTTTACACCCTATTGATTTTTAAATATGTTTGTAATCTCTTCCCATTTTCTAATGGAATTTATAGGTAATTGCCTAAACCAGATTCTTACATTTCCTTCAAGTGTCTGTACAAACAATATCATGTAAACATTTTCCTGTTTGATATTCATTTTGTCTGCAAAGTCTAGAAAAGCTTGAAGATGGTCCTCAGATGTGGGACTAATTTCTCCATTATACCTAGGAAGGTATTTCAAGTATCCAACTGGGAATGCATCAAGGTTAGCAGGTAAGACTAAAGCTACATATCTAGCCTATACAATAGGTTGGAATGCCATAGTATAAGGTGGTGTATGAGGTGTTTGTGTGGATAAAGAAGAAGAAGGTGAGTGAGGGGGTGTGTGACTATGTGGAGGTGAAGAAGGAGGAGATCTCCTGAATAAATTTGAAGGAGTCTTACAAAATAACTTTGGGACCTGTGAATGAATACCCTTTTTTATTTCAAAGAGTGGATTTTTATATACAGAGATGGTCTCTTCAGGTTGTTCAGAAGTAGAAGCTTCAAGTCATTCAGAAGTGGAAGGAAATGAATAAGTGGTAGGGGATATGCAATCTGTGGGTTTTTATTCAGGTAAATGAAGACCCAAGTTAGACTCAGTTTTAGGTGATCCTAGTGGTAATGGGGGTTCTAGATTCTTTTCAAAAGAATGAATAAGGAAAGTTGAATCTAAATCAACTCCCTTATCTAATAGTTCAAAAACCTTAGGAGGTATTTGTGTCAAATCAGGATCGAATGGAATATTACTAAAATGATCAAATGATAGTAACTCTTTAGACTGCAAGGCAGAAGAGGAAGAAGAAGATGGTTGATGTCTCCTTTTGGAACTACCTTTTCTTAGAAGTTTTCCAGGATCTGACAGATAGTTAACTAAGTCAGATTCTGAATGAGATCTGGTGTGCTTAAAAGGTGCTAGTTTGGCATAGTGGAGTCGCCATGTGAAGGATTTTAACCTTTCTAGACCTTTAATCACCTTAAAGGAATAGAATGAATATAGTTGTCCCAAGAAAACATAATGGAACTTGAATCCCCGACAATGGCGCTAGATTGATGTTGTACCTCTGAGTTGACAATGGTCAGCTACCAAGCCAGAGCATCTAGGATAATTGTTTTGGGGGTTTTGTTTTTAATTTGGAGGACCAATGAATGAAACAGATGTAACACTATAATGCCTAACCTTTTGAAAAATATTTATACCAAAACAGAGGGCTGTTGTAAAGTTTCACACAATCGTATAGCTTGAATAGTGGTGAGCAGAAACAAAAAATAATATGATTATCACAGTATTCAGATGGAAAATTGTGTAATCATAAGTATGAAAACCTCTTACTGATGTTCAAAAGGTTCAAGAGAATATGCTTATGCTTAAAATAAGATGCTGATGATTTATTGATTCAGAGGCAATTAATTAAATAGATAGTTCATTAATCCATACTCTTTATATATTATCACTTCAGAAGCTTATAGGAATAGATTGAAACACAATTATTCCTACCTAGGTATCTCTGTAAGACATAAGAATATGAAGAAAAACATAATGAGTGTTACTGGAAAAACTTATAGGAAACACAAACTATGTAAAACTGAATTCAAAATCCTTTGCTTTGTATTAAGGGTTGAGAAAGGCTAAGTACATCAAATGTTTACAATTGTTTCTTCAAGGTGCAACCTTTCTTTAGGAGTGAAAATCTCTCTCAATGGTCAACCTGGTTCAATGTTGAACCCATAATAACTTGTAAGGACAATTATTTACACAATAGTAGAACTAAGAAAATATCCTCAACTTTTTTTATGAAAATAGATTTATTAAAGGTAAAGGAAATATCTTCATGCAAGAAGATAGAGACATCTATTGAACTGCTTCTTGCTGTCCCTGTTATTTAGGTTCTATTGGCTTTGGTATTTGATATTTTTCCCTTTAAGCTATTTGGCTATTTGGTCTTCATGATGGATGCCATATTTACTTATGACCTTTCATCTGATACACTTTCATTTGATACTCTTTGACCTTGTTGACATGTCAATAACCTTTGTTGTGCTTTTTACTTTTACTGTACATTTCAAGTTTTTACTGTATATTTCAATTGTAAATCATTTAGTTTTTTACATGTCTCAGCATATGGTAGTTGGATATTGATCATCTTTCTGTATATTTCATCTGTTTTTCTTTTATCTGTATGTTTTATCTACCTCCTTTGTTTTAACATTTACTGTCTCTATGTAAAGGATTTCCTCTTTGTTTTAACAATTGCCGTGTAAATAACTTCTGCTCTATGTAATTGATAATTGTCTTTTGACTATATAAAGGCTTTTGAATTCATTTCTCGAGAGAATCTGGAACAAATAGGTTTTATATGATCGCCTGCAAAATACAAAAATTGTTAAGAAAAAAACAGGCAAACAGGGAGGTGATAATGGTTTTATTTGAGCTGAGAGGTCTGCGGGTGGAGTCCTCACAGTGTTTGCACAGAATTCGGAGGTAAAAATGGGTTGCAACAGCTCAAGGTAGCACAGGAAGGGTTATACAGTTTTTTCTGTGTAAACAAGTGAAAAGAGCGAAAGTGAGGGTTTTGGCATTTAAATGGGAAATTTTTAAAATTTGGAGCGGAAGGGTTAAGTGAACAGTGGATGATTTTATTGTATGTGGGGAGTAGTTTCAGAGGCTCATCGCACTATGTTTGGTTGTGGGGTGGTTTTTCTCTGAGGGCACATGAGTTAATGTGGAGCTAGCATGTAATTGCAAGGGGCCCGAGAAAAACCACGAATCTCGTGTGCTCTCGGGCAGGTAAAGCTAGGAGATCAGAAGCACACAATATTTTTGTGGTCATTGGATCTGGGAGAGGATGACCTGATGGCTATCGCTTGGTAAAGCTACATGGAGGGCAATCAGCAGAGATTAGTGGGGCTCGGGGAATAATTACAAAGGATTTGTAATTATTTTAATGAATAAGCAGGGTTTAGATATAAGTGGGTTAAAAACATAATGCACAGGTTTATGGAGTGGGACCAAGGTTAATGCTGGTGGGTTAAAAGATTTCTTATACTGGGAAAAAGGTAATTTGTAGAGGTTTGTTAATTAATGTGAGGTTTTAATAAAGCATAGGTTAAAAGGGGTTTTATGGGTATGACGGAGTTAACTTAATAAATCAAATGGGGGAATAAAGACTTAAGTCAAGGGGTTTTATGTGTAGGAGAATGAGTTTGGAGGATAATTTGCTAGGAAAATGTGTGAAACCAAAGGGCAAAGGTGAAAATGAAGGGAAAATGGTATTTTCTTAGGAAATGATTGGATAATGAGGAAATTAGTAAGTATGTAGTGGGGGGTGAAATGAAATGAGGGGAAGTTAACCAAATCAACTTATGAACATCTTTTCACCTTCATAATTGCTCCTACACACTGAAACACATGATCAAGCATTATAAATATGCTTATGCCTCAATCAACTTTGTACTTCCGCAACCTTTCTTCTACCTATGCTTTACTTACCCTAACCTTTTTTCTTCACATGGTTGGGTGCATTTAATCTAGCAGACCCCTTATTTCCTTTTTCTTTTGAAAAGAAAACTATCTAATTCTAACCTTATAACATCCAGGGGCTCAGATTAAACTGGTGAGCTCCTTATTATTCTCTACCTAACTACTGATCTGCTAAGATTAAACAGTTTGGCTAGATCTTTACTCTCTAACTATAAACATGAAATTTAAAGCATGAACTAGTCAAGATTAAACTATTTGACTGTCATGGGTTGTGGCATTTATGACAAGCTGCACACAACCATTATTTTGTGTAATAAAGTAAATGTAGTGGCACTTGGACTTGAACACTTCAGAGTTTATTGCTTTTTTCTTTTCTCTCTAACCTAACATTTTATTTTTGCCTTCATTTTTTAGGGCATCTATTCTAACATTTTCTTAGATATGGACAGGTTATTAAGATATTTACTAACATTTTATTTAGTTTTCTTTTTGTCCATATCCTAGCTTAACATTTTCTGATAAATATTTTCATTTTTTGACTAATTGATTATGACTTACCAAAACTAAAAAAATCTACAAAAACTTTCATAGTCACGCACCAACTCTGTGTAGCGCAATCCCTCAGCAGGGTCTAAGGGTATAACTACACGTAGAGACTTCTTCTTAAAAATCATCTTGCACTTTTTCAGATTAATCACCCCATTCATGTTAGTGGCCCAATCAATTCCAAATAGCGTAGGGTAGGGATTGTTGTCATCAACAATCTATATTACTTCAAAGTCTTCTAGCATGCTTGCTCCCTCAATATCCACAGTCATTCCCTGCAATCTCCCCATAGGTATTATCTTTGGTTGGTTTTCCATTCACAACTAGATAGGAGACTTTTGTAGTGTAGGCCTCCCCATGTGCTCCCATGTCTGCTTCAGCAAAACGTTCACATCTGATCCTAAGTCCAAAATTACTTGGTCCATATTATATTCTCCAATCTATGTGATTAGACTCATTTCTCTCCTTATCCTACTCTTGTGTTTTCCAATCTTCTAGACTACATGTGATTCTCCTGGCGTGGTCCCAACGCATCTGTTAACGAGTTCTTGTAATCCTTCTACAACCTCACTATCATGCAGAAGCTTCATGCATGTTTCCAGGAACATCGTAAGCATAGATGGGTCCATTTCTAGCTTTAGTCTATCTTTCCTTCCTAAAGTGGAGGCATCATCAAAGCTCTTCTTAGCTTCCATGAAGGTTTCCTTAGCACAATCCAAATGAAACACTGCTTCTTTCATCAGAGCCTTGCGAACCCAAGCACTATCTTTGGGCTATTTTCCTTTATCATCTCCCATTGTGTTTCCACTTCAGAGCACAATGTTCACATTTGGAACTTCCTCGCGCATCTTAGACCTCATCATCTACAGGTTCTGAGTTGGGGGAGGTGGTAGTGCTCCCTTGTTGCATATCCTAGGAATCAGTGTTGGAAAATCTTCCATTCATGATCAAACAAGGTGCAATACAGACATGATGGATGCATTGGGTTCATACAATAACAGGCATAATATCCCGACCCTCTATAATTGTAGCATATCAGCTATCTGTGACCTCTTCCAAGTCCTCCTACACCTCGGCCTCATCCGCGCCCCTAAAATCCAGTTTGCGCCACTCTTGCATTCTAGTCTAGGGGCCACGTTTTAGCTTGAACTCTATAGGTGTGGGCTCTATCCATCATCAGTTCATATCTTCTACAAGTGTACTCATTGTGTCCAACTGATCTATAAAAATTACAGGCTGCAAATTTTCTGTATACTTTTGTAACAAATTGCAGTTGTCTGTACCGTGTTTTCCTCCTATTTGACAAATTGTGCACCACAAAGCAGGTGCCGCACTAGGTTCTACTTGTGCCTCCAGTCTTAACAACATTAGTCCTCCTCTTGCGAGGTAATTTGCAAACACTAGGCAATGGTCCTTATCATGACCCTAACCCTTGCATTTTACGCACCATACCTCTTCGCACACTTCTGGCCTGGCTGTTTTGTACTATTTTAGACTCTGTATCTCAAGGCATAAGTTTTTCAACTACGCATGGATTTGCTGAACTCCCAAGTTAGGATCCTAGAGGGGTTTCATTCAGCCTCATCACGATCTTGAAGGCTTCTTCCTGAGTCGTTAACCTCTGTTGTGATAGCGCGCTCCTCAGATGTGGCATTAGCGATGCTACAAACCATTTGTGGTGCTTTCCATCTGTCAGATTCATATTAGCTTCATGAATCATGCACTTCAACCTTTGATCCAGATCCCAAGAAGTCTTTCTTGGTAGAATTGTGATCTATTTGAATCTAGTGATTGACTGCACTTAACTTCGACCTGATAAATTGCCTTTTTAGCGTAATTTGGATATCGGCGATTCCCGCATTCATATTGTCATTAGAATGCTTAATATACCAGGTCAGTGCACAGTCTTGCAGGGCACTAACTATTGTCACTTTCTTTATATTGTCTTATGTAACTCCCTGTGCTTCCCATATGGCTCTTATCATGAACCAAAACTAGTTTAGATCCTCATTTCCTACTCCCTTGAACACATGTAACTTTATCATGCTTGCCATATTGGCTCGTGGTGGTGGCGGACATGGGCCAGGTAAAGATGGAGGTGAAACTAGTGGTGGTGTGGGTGGGGGTGGTATGTGCATAATCCTTTGCCTTATCAAATTGACCGCACTTCATGGAGAGACCTTTGCGAGCTCTTTCTTGTCCCCTCGCAGAGGTGAAATCAAAGGGCTATTCTCTGGTCCCTTACTTCCTTCATTTCTGTGGGTTTTTCCACTTTGCGTAGCTCCAAACATCAAGGTAATTCCATAACCCTCTTTTCACACAATAGCATTTCAATCCAAGTATTCTGAGACTTTATGTACTTACCTCGTGGTCCTTTGATAAAGTGTCACTCTGCCTCGCTATAGCTGACTCAAGTATCCATCGTGAACTTAGTAATGAATCCTCTTATAATCTGATCGAGCCAGTGAT
The DNA here is from genome assembly GCA_000404065.3 of Pinus taeda. Classification (NCBI taxonomy): domain Eukaryota; kingdom Viridiplantae; phylum Streptophyta; class Pinopsida; order Pinales; family Pinaceae; genus Pinus; species Pinus taeda. The sequence continues at coordinate 189,858 of APFE030058872.1, forward strand.
CAATAGTGCATGCGATATTATCATCTGATTCTTCCAATCTGCACACCAACTCTGGGGTCCACAAAATAGGATCATTGAGTTTCCACCTTCCTTGGCTATCTACTAACTTCGTGATCCACTCGTACAACTCTGTAGGGAAAGCTGCGAAGAATATTTTGTGGATATCTGTGTATGGGTAGCAATCTAACCACTCTTCTTTTGTCAGTCATAGATTCCTATTTTCCTGCACCATGAATTTGTGAATCCTTCTGTCCAACCAACCTTCAATTTCCTTTTTAGTTGGATTCCAATGATATGACATCAGACATCTCTATGCAGATTCTGGTCCCGACAATGGAACCATTTGTTGGCTTGAAGGGTCTAACCCAGGTTTAGATTTAATTAGCAAAACAAGTTCCTACACTAATGGCCCTTTCGGCAACAGCCCACGGAGTGCAGACTGAGGTCTAACCTGAAGCAGTATGGGGGAATGCTGGAACCAAGTTTCTGCACCCTTGAGATGTCTGAGGGGTTGGTTTAGTCCAACTGTGAATACCTTCACGTAGGTCACTTTGCACACTATCCTGACCTATAAGGACTTTGTGATCTATTATAATCATCTTCACATAACCCTAACTAGGGGCTGAGGTGATTTCACACTACCCTAGTAGTGATCTGCTCTACTTTCCCAAGTTACACCGAGTATCTTACTTATCTTCTTATAACATTTATTTATCTTCACGTAAAAAAATATGTTATCTTATATTCACTTTATCAACACATTCATATAAGTTCATGTATCATATAAACAACATAAATGCAACTTATATTTGATACATTCAATGCACAAAATAGGAAAAATATACATAGAAATGATATAAAACTTCTCTTTATTACTTCTACAAAGGTTACAGACTCGACTCGCCCTACGCACTCAACTGTAGAGCCTTCTCATACTCCACGACCCAAAGACTCGACTCTACACTTAGATAAGACTCAATTCTTCATCCTTGATTCATGACTATCATTCCATTTTTTAACAACTTAGAGCCTTGCTCTATTTATACAATCCCATGGTCCATGGACCATGGGTAGATTTCTAAATCTAACATTACATTACAAAAATGAGGGTAAACAACCCTATGACTCATTTGCAATCTTCACAGTCCGTGCCCACAAAATGCATAGTCTTTATGTCGGATTTGGTCAAAATATGGGCTTTAAGCCCCAAAAATTCACTTGGGGGATCCCACACCCAACATGGTGAAATGTGGGTAAACATATCATGAGGCAAAAGGTTTCTGTGTAGCAGAAATTGTCATGACATATGTAATGAAGAATTAAATCCTCCAAGCTTTCAATGATGCATGTTTATTGTGATTTTTGGAGATCATATCTACATGAACATGGACAGTCTGCATCTCTGTAAAATCTTAGTACAAATACTGCATGAAAACTGTAAGATATTTTTGCTATAGGGATTAATGCACGAGTGTTTGGTGATGGAGATACCCTCAAGGATCTTCTCGGGATCCTTGGCAGATAGTCGATTAGCTATGCTTGGGCCAAAGATACATGCACATATCTTTATTAGTGAAATGATAATGAAAGTAAGAAGAAGGATTGTTACCTCAGATCTTTGTGTGATGTCGCTGGAGAATTGAAAGTAGTGGACTGGAAAACCCCTCAGCTAGCTCCAAGATCAATACCTACACATAAACAAGATGAGGTGTAATATCACAACATATAACTTCAACAATCAATACAATAATATATAGAGATATCTAACTGCATACATCTAAGCCACTCATAATCATTAACATTGCATAAACATGTAAATAAATCACAATACTAAAGCCATGGAGTGGACAACACAATAACAATAGCTTTTAATTTTAAAGAACTTTCCATGAAATTTTCTTTGGAAGGAAAGGAAGTTGAATTAAGGGGTATCACAAGGAAACTGAGAAACATAAGCAACTCTAATACCAAATGTTATGAAACCAGCTCACAAAAATATAGAAAAGATAGATCAAGGACTTAAAAATAAGCCTCTTCGAAGGGGAAACCTCCTTTACATTACACAAATGAACAATTCTTCGATGATACAAATGACAATACCTCCTTTCTATATATAAGAGTCTAAGGGGTCATAATAAAATTAGAGTCGACATAACAATAATAATGTAAGGGCATACCAATAACAATAGTGAACTTCTATGGGGCACAATAATAATAATATGGGTACTACATGGGCACAACAATATAATAAGCGGGTTGCACTAATAACAATAAGGGTTTAAACTATTAGTATATAGGACTAAAATATATATATATATATATATATATATAAAATATAATATATATAGAATATAAGAAAAAAAGTGATTACAACCATCGGTTGCATCAGCCTTCCCTTACTTCTCCAGCTCCTCTCTCTCTCTCTCTCTCTCTCTCTCTCTCTCTTCTTAACCTCTTGAAGAGCCAATGTCTAATACAAGCTTTGACAATCAATAGGAAATCCTTTCAATAGTTTTGACCGCTTTCACAATGGCCCTAGCCTCAAATATATAACATGAGAGGATAAGCCTTGCCAAATCCTTCATGAGTTCCTTTTGGAAAAAGTAGAGATGTTTCCATGCTTTAGTGCTCTTTCCTTGTTTGTAGACTCCATTAGAAATAGAAATACCTACAAACAGGTCGAATATAGATGTTTCCCTAGTTTATGAGTTAACATAAGAGTGAATATAGGGATATTTCTTGGTCAACTTTGTCCTTTGACCTCTAGAAACTCACTTAAGTTGACTAACGCACTTCTTGAGGCAACAAACAAAGTTACCATAGGGACTAACGCACCTGATGCATGGTAAGGAAGCTTTATAAAGCAGGTTGCTAGTTCTTGGAGAGTGTTAGCTTGACAACTGGGCTTGTGAACTTGGTTAGTCTTTCAGTCATCTTTCCCTTCTCCTCTGAGCTGATGAGGAGATCAGTTTCTTGTATCACAGATGCTCACTAAAATGTCAGATCAGAGGCAGAGATGATGGTCAAAATACTTTATATAACTATCATTTTCTTCGAAAAAAGAGAGAGAGGATCAGAGCTTTGGGAATACGAGAAACTTGATACAACACATATATATCAAACATCTAAAATCATGTCCTAAGTCTGGCATTCTCGTGCTCAGTAGCTATGTCAAAGTGATTTCTCAACAAAGAGATATGATGATCATGGTCGTTGATAAGCACAATGCAAACCATGTGTCATAATAAGATGATTATGATGATCTGTCTCAAAAAAGTAATATACGCAACTTGGGAGAGGAAACAAGACTCAATGACATAAGCCTCTACCGAAGGTCTTCATCTCTGCTTCATCGTAACAACATAGGTCGATACATGTGAATAAAGACATTGAGGTTGAACATGTAGGAAATCACCTTATTACCAGTAAATAATGGAGATTGTTAACAAATGTGAGGATGGCCACTAATAATGGTGATGGTCTCCAAGATGCACAGCAAAATCTATCAAGTGTGAATAATGTTTTTGGCATCGAACACTTGTAGAATCATTTAACCATGAGCCAATAATGAAAACCCCTAACCAAGAACAAGGTAAACTGCCACTGATGTCTACAAGTTCCAAGGCACTGAAGTGTTTCTGGGTTTGCTTCTTAGATAGAGTGTTGAAGTTGATAGGAAGAGACTTGTTGAAAGGTAGGCCATAATGTGTCCTACATCAGTTGACATGAAACGAGAAAAGAATTATTTGTTTTTTGAAGAATAGTTTGAGCATTGGCTAGAATTGACAGAGGGTGTGATGGAAGAATATGCTTGCTGGTTTGATGGAGGAAATAGAAGATAAAGGGTTTCCCTTGAACAATAGAAGGCATGACACAAAGGTTTTAACCATGTAGCAATAGACTCATGAATACCAAAGAGTGTTAGGAAACATAGATGCAAGAACATTGGGGTATATAGGCTTAACTCCTAAGATGATAAGGTTCATATTGAGAGGCTGTCACAAAGAAGGCTTTGTTAAGGAAGTGCCATGTTCAAGGGAGAATCTGCTGCCAAAAATCTCATTTCACAATACTAACATAAAGAAACTAGATTTTCCACTTTCCCCATATGATTAATTTAATGAGTCTAGATGGGTAAACGCGATCTGAAAGGATCTTAAACAGTGACTCCAGGGTGGTCCCTTTGTGATAGTTTTTAATTGGGTATGAAAAAGGTTTAATAATATACCCAAACAGGTTCCTTTTCCATAAGTTAGTCTACTGAGTCTAGATAAAGTGGTAAACCTATGATCAATAGACATTTGCCTAATTTTGTTATGAGTACGAGGGGATGGAGTAAACTCGATATTTGTCATTAAATTTTAATAAGTCACGTGATGGCAAACTAAATGGATCTTCATCAAATTTTAATGAGCCAAATGAAGAAAACTTGAGGTATCCTTTTAATTTTAATGAGCGAGGAAAAAGATATAAAATAACTACTCAATCCTTCTTCATAGATTTAACAAGCCCAAAGAAGGGAAAAAATCGAGGTTTTTTCAATTTAAGAGCGAGAAAGAGTCCCAAAAAAGAAAGTGCTCATATCATCGTCGTAGGAGTTTAATGAGCCTAGTGAAAAAAATCAAGGATTTTTCAGTTCAAGAGCAAGAAAACATCCCATAAAAGAAAGTGCTCATAGTGAATTGAATATGGTCATTTCTACAATTCAGCCCTGAAAGTCCTTTCCTCAAAGCATGAGTAATATTTGAAAATATGTCAACATGGCACCTGATAAATAACATAGGAAATGAACTACTTCTACTTCAGTGACTTTAGTTAATATAAGTAAGACCTGCAGAGTGACTATAAGGAAGTGTTTGAGCCCGCATTTTCACCATTTGCATAATTTTTGTGCTGTGAGTGTGTTCTGGAGTGAAAGAGGAGCATATCTTCTCTAGATGATTGCAGGAAATCTACACGACCATTTGACTTGCCATTTGTTCCAAGTAGATGGAAAAACCCTTATCTTGCATTCCTTAACCTTTTTAGCTACATTGGTGGTGGATTTTTGGAATTTGGGGAAGCCTTATTACATTAAATGCAACTAATACCCCCCTCTAGGTCTAGAGGGCCATTAAATGCCCTTCATGACCTAGAGGAGGGTGCTAGTGCACCCTGTTTTCCATAAGGGGGGGAATTAGTGCATGACGACGGATTCTAAAACCCCAAAAAGTGATTTATCAAGCATTTTTGCACCATTTTAACTGATTTTTGAGTTGATTTATGCAGGTTTTGATCTGGAGAGAGCGAGCTCATGATCACCATGAACTACATATGCGAAATGATCAAGAATGCATACTTGCACTTCATAGATGTGGCTTAATGAAATATGAAATGCTTGACTTAATGAAAGGTTAGGAAGAACTCCTAAGCTCGATAATTTAACATTGGGATGAACACCAAAGGGTGTTCCGAATCGGGGGTCATGAGCTCTTGATTGATAGAGATGATATCAATTTTTTGAATCGTTTGTCATGTAGGGTGCATGAAGAAAATTGGCTGGGGTCAAGGCCAATCCATGGTCCACCCTAGAGTTGATACAAACTTATTGCATACCTGAGAGTGGACTAGTGAGCAATAAGGTCCCTATTGAGCGGATCAGGTCCAAGTCCATGAGGGACATATTTTGGATGATCATATGCTTGCCAGGGTCCAAGAGTGCCCATGTTGTGACAAAGGCCCAATTGTTTCTTGCTATTGATTGTGTCCAGCCTTAGATTTTTAGCTGGTGTGAGGCAGTTCTTCGTCAGCTAAAGGTTGAATTGATGACATCAAAGACTCAAACCCAACACAGTTTTTGGTATGGCACTGTCATCGTGTCCGTGATACTTGAGAGGGTGCCCATCATGATACCATAGATGAGTGTAGGTCTTCTTGATCTGAGGGATCCCAGGCAAGAGAGATGGGCATCTCTCAATCCTTGCACTAGAGAGGGACCCATCCAAAATTTTTATGAAGAATATTTCTTTGAGTGGCTCAGTGGTCAGATCCTGGTGATAGATGATTATGCCTATAAGGGCATGGACTTTACTCGAGATCCTGACTTGATACTACCACCTGGAACAAATTGTGGGCCTCAAGGTAAGAATGTTTATGAGAGTACTTTAAATTATATTTTAGCCTTTTAATATTTATGTATTTTTTTTTTTGTTATGGGTGAATAAGTACTAACATGAAGCTTTTTCTTGATACAGATGTGGCACTAGTATGACCTACAGGTGTTCCTTGCCAAGCGAGGCAAGGGGACTGACTAACTGGAGCTAGCATAGGAGTAGCAGCTATTAATGATGGGGATGATGTACAAAGTCTCTATGAGGTTCTAAGGAACCTCAAAGGTCTGAGCATGGGCATTCCCCCCCTTCCCATGAGGGATATTCCCACTCATATGCAGTGATGCACTATTGGTGTGCCTGAGTGGTTTCTAGTTCCTCTTCAGAGGATAGCTAGAGTTGTATTGACTTTTCATGAGCATTAGGCTCTTTTAGCAGGCACCTGGTATAACCAGTAGGTGTTTATAGCAAGGCTTAGTAGCCATTTGGTACTAAAAAACATCCATGTTTTGGGAAATTTTCTGATGTAAAAGACTGGATTCGATCTATATATATATATATTGGTATTTTATGATGTAAATGATTTTAAGTGTTTTTGTAAATTTTTAACTATGTAAATCTTTTCTTTCATACATGTTTCTATAATAAATGAGATAGATTCCAATCTTACACATAGTTTCCTAATGAATCAGCAATTGTATTGAATTCTCGAGGAATGTGTTCATATGCAATAAACTCAAATTCATGTACAAGAGTCATACCCTTAAATAATGATGTACCAAGATCAGATTGTGAATGTGATAATGATTTTTCAATTAAATAATGACAAGCTGAAAGTCTAACCTAACCACTAGATTGGAGATGTTCCGAGATGACACTTCAATTGGAAGTGAAATTACAAACATATACTCAACAATATTGTTGGTGGAAATACCAAGAAAGACTCCCCTTGAACAAAGAAGTTCTGACTCAGGTGTGTAAATGACCCAAGCAGCTGATGCAATGTGTCATGTGTGATGACTGGAACCATCCACGTTTCCTACGTATGCTTAGGGTAATGAAGACATCTGCACGATGAAAACTATGTATCAGACAAAGACTCAAAAAATACCAAAAAATCCAATCACATCAAAAAGAAGAAAAATTTATAAATATATAGAATTACAAAGCACATGTCTAGTGTAGTACTAGGCATAATACTTTTTCAGATAAAGCTCGTTTCGGGGATCCTCAAGCAAGATTCCTTCATAGTCCTGAAGTTCATATGCCCCTTTTTAGAGGGCCTCAGTGATGATATATGAACTGATCCATAGGGGCCGAAGCGTTCCCACCTCCAAGAGATCATGTTTTTTATCATAGAGAAAAACAAGATTGCCCTCTCAATAAGAACAAGGCTTGACCTTTTTGTCGTATTGGGCTTTGACCTAGTGCTTATGGACCATGAGTGCCAATTTAGCATCTCGACAGGTTTCATCCAGTTGATTGAGGTATATCAGATGCTCTCCTTTGGTAGTGGTGTTGGGTAAGAGTTCAACAACAATTTTTTTGGCAGGAATCTGACACTCGATAGGTAGAACCACTTCTAGGCCAGAAGCGAGTTGAAATGGTCTAAAGCCTATAGTGGTTTTGACTGAAGTTTGATATGCCTAGAAAGTACGATATAACATGTAGTGCTAGTAGGTTTTGTGATTTCCTACTAACTTACATATCATGGTATTTAAGACACCATTAACGACTTATACTTGGACATTAGCTTGGGGATAGTAGAAGGATGATTGGTCCTAGTGAAAACCTAGCAACGATGCTAAGTCAGACATCATGTGATTATGAAAATGAGACCCATGGTCTATAATGATCGTGTGGGGCACAATGGCATGACAAATAACCTAATTAAATAGGAATAACATCATGGTTTCTCCATCAGCCTAGAAAGTGGGAAGGGCTTCAGCCCATTTCGTTAAATAGTCCACAACTACAATAATGTAGTTGTGTATAACAAATGAAGTGGGGTTGCATGTCACAAAGTCGATATCCCATTTGGAAAAAGGGCCGACCAAGACAACTAGGTGCATTAGGATTAGGGGAGTGTGCATTTTCTTTGTAAAAACTTGACAAGGGTGGCATTGACGAATTGTATTGATACAATATTTGAACAAGGTTGGCTAGTAGTAGATTGTGTGTAAAATTTTCTGAGAAATAAACATGCCAGAAAGATGACCACCACATGCCCTAGCATGGCATTCATTTAAAACGTGTTATGACTCTTCATGAGTCAGGCAACATCAAAGAACTGTATTAGTGCATAAAGTATCATTCAACACTAAATAGTGTCGAGCTTGGTGGCGGATGCAAAAATAGTCACCTGATGATAGTTTAGGGTGGAAATGTTGTGCATGGAGGTAGACAAGAATGTCACCATACTAAGGGTTAGTATAGTCAATTAGATAGAAAGATTCATTAAGGAGAGGATTGTGAGCTATCTCATTTGGATCGACAATGGGAAGATTTGACAATAGTTCAACAAAGACTAAGGATTTTTTCGCCTTGGCATTGGTGAAAACCAAATCAAATTTTTGGAGGATAACTATCCATTTGGAATATTTTCCTCCAATTACTTGATGAGACAAAATGTGTCTCATGGGATTCTCCAAAGTGATGATGGTAGTCTATCACAATAGTATATAATTTCGGAATCGATTGATAGCAAAGACCACTACCAGAGACAACTTTTCCACATGTGAATATCTGAGTTTGGGCCCAACCAGGCCTTTTGAAAGATAATAGGTCACATGCTCACTAAGATCATCATGAGTTTAGACCAACACCATTCCAATAGAGCATGGCAAGGCTGCTAGATAGAGGAGAAATTTGCACCCATAGTTGGGAGCACTGAGCAGTGGGGCTGATATAAGTGCCTATTTCAAGGCATCAAATGATCATTGGGCTTGATCATCCCACAAGTATTGTACTCCCTTCTTTAGTAGGCACATAAAGCCCTTCGTCAAATCAACATAATCTATAATGAACTATCACAAGAAGTTTTCTTTCCCTTGCAAACGTTGGAGCTACAAAATGGATCGTGCTTCAGGCAATTGAGCAATTTCCTTTACCTTATCGGGATCAGCACTAGTCCTGTGTTTTCAGATAATGAAACCAAGTAAGCATCCATAATCAACAAAGAAAACACATTTTTGTAGATTCAAAAGTATATTATATAACCTGCACCTAATAAAAATGCTCGTAAATGAACTAGGTGTTGAGTTCGCTTCTTGGTATGGGCTGGAAGGTCATCCAAGTAAGCCTGAACAGTATGTCTAATATCATGGAATGTGTATTCCATGGCCCATTGAATTTTTGCTCCACCATTCTTTAAACCAAATGGGATTTTTCGATATGCAAATATCCTGCAAGGGAAAATGAAGTTGGTTTTGTGTTGGTCCATAGGTTTTATAGCATTCTGGTTAGAACCTAAGAAACCATCCATAAATGAGAAGGATTCGCAACCGGCGGAGTCATCGATTATTTGGTTGATGAACGATGTCGGATACTTATATTTTGGAAACGTATTGTTTAAGTCCCTATAGGTGACAGAGACATAGATGGTACCCTATTTCTTATCTACAGGAACTAGATTGCAAACCCATTCCATTAAGGGAACATGATAGACGAAACTAGAATGTAACAATTTTTCCACCTCAGTCTTGATGGTTGGAGTTTTATGGGGATGGACTGGTTGAATCCTTTGGCAGATAGGCTTGTCATTTTCATACACCTCTATCTCATGCTTGAAAATAGATGGATCTATATGGGCATTTCATCATAAGACCAAGCAAATACATCGCCAAACTCCTTAAAAAGGTAGGTGAAGCTTGCAATTTCCTCAGGAGTGCAATTGACTCCAATATAGATATTTTCCATGATGCCTATCTTGAGTGAAATATCGATGAGTGATGTCTTTGAAATATTTCCCATGTTCCATTCCGAATCCAAAGTTTGGATAGTCGTATAAGGCAAGGCAACGATTTCAAGTGTTTCAAAGGACATGATTTGTATGGTCATTTCTTTCGAATCAGATATTAAAACGCAATGGTTTGAATCCTACCAAGTTCGTTCTTCTAAACACATGATCTCTAAAATATATTCATTCGAAGGTAGGACTTGATTGTGATCAAAATGACCGAAGATTCAGATGGAGATTGAATGGCTTGGTAAGCCAATTTAGCTGGGGACAATGAAAATTGTTCTCCATAAGAGTCAATGTCTGAAGGGGTTGGGAGGATCCAAGGATTGATCAATTCATGAGGAATAGATGAGACCATAGAGATTGTCTATGGAACCACGGGCGACGGGAGAGGAAAAAAACCCATTAGCGAAGAGCCCTATAATAGACTGCTACTGATACTAACGTAAGAGTTAGGAAGACCACCCACTAAGGGTACCAAGTTGCTAGGTAACAAGAGAAATATGGGGTACAAAAGGACATCTCGTCCACTGTGACTATCCTTCTATCCAATGGAAATAGGATGATACAAAATACAGTAGACACAATGGAAGTCATGGCATAAGTCCAACTATGACCCAACAATAGCTTATAGTCGAGTTTTTGATCCATGACTTTGATATCCACCATTACCATTTTCCCACCTAAACTAATGGGGTAGCTAGCAAGGTAACCCTTTGGAATGAAAGTGTGGTCATCGAATTATTTAAGGGAATTCGACAGTGGTGAGAGGGTTGGAGAACCCAAGGTGAGCCAACATGAAGTCGACATGACACAAGTTGAAGCACCTTCATTAATGATAGTTTTATGTACCCCTCACACTTTTGAAAATATTTACACTTGAAATACAAGATGGTGTGAAAGGGGAGGTTTACATTTGTCTATGTTGAAAATTTCTAGCATGGAATCCTAAGGGTCAAGCCCACCAATTGCAAAAATCAAAGCTTTCCTTTGTGCTGGACAAGTTTGTAATACTTCGAGCGCTGGCATAGCTGACAGTGCTTGCGCTAAATCTTCTACAATATTATAGTTCTAGGAAACATGTGCATATGTATTATGAATTCTGTGACAAAGTGCCCCTTTTCGGGGAAAATCATAGGATCAACAACCGGCCTTTCAATATGAATATCTTTAGGCAGTGGTGGGTTTTGACTCGAGGAGGCTTCCACAACATTAGCAACTGGAGCCCCATAATTTTTGGCTTTGGTTTGAAGATTGACCATTTCATAGGTGTAAATGGTAGATGGTCCTTCACAAGCTAAAGGATGATGTGAATCATCCTTGCCCCCTTGTAGGAGTTGAGGTTTGTTAGCAATAAGATGTTGCTACTACTGAGCAGGGAAAGGTTTGTTTAGGACCATGGGGGTCGGCCAATGTCCTTTTGAGCAAGGAAATCTATGCATTCATGGAGACATGGAAAATGATGTGTCATATGGTCCAAAACATAGATTTTGAAAGGGAACTTGACAGTTTTGTCCTTTCCACTATCGGTAGGCACAGCAATTTTCTACTTCGGTTTGGACTGCTTGGTTGACTGCTCTTCAGAAGGAGTGGCCTTTTTCTTGTTCTTCTTGTTCTTACGACTAGGTTTTTGTGTATACTGTAGAAATTTGATCATGGAGGTAGGAAGAGTAGTCGACTGGGTAGTAGGGTCAACTGAAAACTAGGCAATGTGATCGCTAAGTTGTTTTATAGTAGCCCCAGAGGTAGCATCAATAATAATATCAGCGTGCGTACTAGGTTATTGAGTAGCGAGATCAATGGAGTTTCTAGGGCCATTGGTAATGACATCATATAAGGTGCCAGAATAGCCTTCGCCTACATATCCATTCTTGGATATGATCAGAGATGTGGGTGGAAGTGTCTTGATGTAAAGAAGTAAGGAGTTCCATCCCAGTCTAATAGCAGATGGGTTGCTAAAAGTGCTTTAAAAATTCCATCACTAAAGCATGAAAGGTATAGAATGACACACGTGGTAATTCAATGTACCACTTGGCTACATTTCCAATAAGGGTGCAGGGAAAGAGCCGAAGCCAGATACTATCATCCACCATGGAGTTAGAAATGCACCATAAATGATAGGAGGTGATCTGCGTACCCAGATTCTCCCCTTGTTTCCTTTAGAACATCAGGGTGTATGTTGGAATTTTTTGTGGGATTAAAGGCCAAAGTAAGTTGTGATAGATGGGTTCATTGGTGAGTTTGTACAAATCAGGGATGTCAATTGTTGCTAAGAAAGGAAAGGTATTTGATTCCCTCGAATTGTACCAAGGCAATGATAAATAACTTGAGGATCCTAGCATCGTCCCATCATATTGCTCCCAATATTATACACAAGATGCCTGGAATAATAATTTCCTTGGGGCATAGTCATATATTGTGGTTGTTAGGATGGGGGATATAAGTGTCCCTAGGATAAGGAGTGCCCCCTTGACTCATTTGAGGTTGAGAGTGGGGTGTGCATATGTATTGAGTGAGACCTTGTTGAGGGATCCCACTAGCCACGTAATTAGCCATAGGCCCTTCACTAACATAAGGGGGATTCATGTGAATCAATGACCATCCCTACTGTCCTATAAACAGAGGGGGAACTATAATGTTCTCAGCTAGTTTATGAATATTGGGAATAGTGCCCCCTGGCATTTGAGCATGGGGGTTGGAACTAAAAATGGATTCCAACAAAAAGGGTTGTTCAAGGGACCCGTGCTAACCATGCTATATGGAGTGCTATAAGGAGCACTATATGGAGCACTTTCCAGTGGTCCAAGAGCTGACACAAAATGGGTGGAAACTAGTATGTACTAGGTTCCACTCATGTTGGGTGTCACTATAGTGCTTGGACCTTGCACAGTTGGGATAGCAGGGTTTTCCATCAGAGGTGTGGTACTAACTATTAACTGGGGAGGTGGTGGTGGACAAAAAGTGTCCACAAAATCCCACAACCCATTAGTCATCGATGGGATAGTAGGTATAGGTTCAATGGAAGACATGGGAGGTATAGTGAAACTGCAATCAATAGCAGTCCCAATGGATTTGTGATCATAGGATTATATGGAGGAATGAAACCTTCAATAAAGAAATGTTTCAGTAAACCTGAGTTGTGGGATGTCTAGACTAATTCAGTGTGAGATCTTGGAGATTGATTACCAAAAGATGGGTAATTCGGCTCACTAGTGCTTGAAAGATCCTCCACATTTAGTGGGGGAAGACCTAGTAGTAGTCTAGATTGATGACGAGGGCCATATGAAAGGATGGTGACTACTAAATTTTATCAATATATTTTATAGTGATATTTATTAAAGTCTCGGTGATTACAAACTAGCACCTAAAAAATAAAAAGTACTCTAAAGAAATCAATCAGAAAACAAAGGGTATGACACTCTCTGATAACCACTATTTGCTATAGATGAAACCCCATATCACAATGGATAAAAGAGAGAGTTTTCCAAATGTATAGTTATGATTACACTTGAGCTTCACCGGAACCTCAGATTAAGGGGCAAAGTACTCTCGTGAAGATGAGAACTCTCCAAAAAATCGAAGACATAGTAGGTTCATATGTGTTAGGTACCAAAGGAGCCTGCCCCAGTCACCCTGTGTTCATCCTTAAAAAGTATGGCCACTACGGTTACCTCAAATTAGAAACACTACTGGGGGGGACATAGTCGCAAATAGTATGCTGTGTGGGTAGGATACCTGAGTCCCTGAATCAGCTCCAATATCCCTGAAGGGATCCACAATACACAGAATACCAAAGGATATGTAAGCAAAGACAGATACCTTTACCTTCATTTATAGTCTGATGTTGTCTCATATTTAGCTCAGCTTTTACTAGAGTGGTCCTGGATAGTATGAATGCATAAGGATTTCACTTGTTAATGACACTAGTTTCGATGTATGATCTTGGGTAGTTAACTCACAACTACCTAACCCAAGATCCTAGCCTAAGCTAATATGTGTTTACTAAAAAGCAAGTTGTTGATTGATTTTATTATGTAAATTTTAAATGTAATTTGAGCATGGTTTGGGTGTCCAAGCCCAAGTTTTGAGTAATATTGTTGTAAAAACTCCACGTATTGTGGGCGCAGAGTGTGAATTGTATGTTAGAGTTATAGGACTATCTGTCCTATGTTTTGAATGTAGTGTTGGCCTACCCATGGTCCGCAGACCATAGGATTGTATAAATAGAGTGAGGCTCTAAGTTGTAAATTAGTTAGGGAACCAACTGATGGTGTCTAAAAAATAGTGAAGCATAGAGTAAGAGTCTAGTTTCTTGGGTCATAGTAGTAAGAAGAGGCTCTGCAACTGAGTGCACAGAGGCCTAGCAGAGTCCATAGGTGAGTGCGCAAACCCCTACAGCTAAGTGCACAAAGCCAAGTCAAGTCTATAACCAAGGGAGAAGAATAATAAAGATATGTTTTATCTGAATTATATGTATCTATTCTTGTGTTACTTCCTCTTTGATATCATTTTCAATTATACCTTTTATTTACTGCGCGTACTTGTATGAATGGTGAATATTGTTAAGTATAACTGAAAGCATATAGATAAGCTAAGTTAATCAACTAATATTGGGTTCCTAGTAAGGATTTGGATAATAACATTGTTCGGCCCCTGAGTAGGGTTGCGCAAAGGTAGCATCACTGGTTGTGAGGTATTGATAAGTGTGCGTAGTGATGTGCAAGCAGGGTCAAACCATGGACCACTTCGAACCCATCAGACATCTCTAGGGTGCGGAAACCTTATTCTAGCACCCTCCCATACTACTTCAGGTGATACCTCAGTCTGCGTTCCATGGACTATTGCCGAAAGGGCTAGTAGTACTGATATTTTTTTGGCTAAATCGTCTTTGAACCTAGGTTAGGTCCCAACAAGCCAACAAATGGTTATGTTTTTGGGACCAGGATTTGCATAAGAGATGTCCGATGTTGTGTCACTGGAATCCAACGAAGAAAGAAATTGAAGGGTGGTTAGATAGAAAGATTCACAAGTTCGTGACACAGGAAAATAGGAATCCGTGAGTATCAAAGGAATAGTGGTTGGAGCACTACTTATATACAGAAATACACAAAATTTTCTTTGCATCCTTTCCCTCTGAGTTGTATGAGTTGATCACGAAGCTAGCAGACAGTGAGGCAAGGTGTAGGCTCGACAAACCAATTATGTGGACTCTAGAATTAGTGTGCAGACTAGAAGCATCAGAAGATAATATCACACACATTGTGGACCATTGGCTCGATCAGATTATAGGAGGGTTTATCATTGAGTACACTGTAGACACAATAGTTAGCTATAGCGAGATAGAACGACACTTCCTCAAAGGACCACAAGGTAAGTACATTAAATCTTTGAACACTTGGATTAAGATGTTATTATGTGAAAAGCAGGTTATGCAAATAAATTAATGTTTGGGGCTATGCGGAGTGGGAGGATCTATAGAAACGAAGGTAGCACATAGATAGATAATATCCCCTTGATTTCGCCTTGGCGAGAAAGCAAGGAAGAGCTTATGAAATTTTCTGTGAGAAGCATGGTCAGTCTGATAAGGCAGTGAATTCCATGCCTACCACCTCCACCTACACCTCCACCAATCTCATCATCTTCACCTCCATCTCCACCCACACCACCTCTGCGACCACCTCGATAAAATTTCCGGTATTAAGAGGAGTAGGGAAAGAAGATTCAGATCAATTTTGGTTTGTGGTAAGGGCCATATGGGAAGCACAAGGAGTTATGGATGACAATATAAAGAAGGCAACGTTGGTGAGTGTGTTGCAGGATCGCGCATTGACATGGTATATTAAGAATTCTAATGACCATCCAAATGTGGGGATCGCAGATATCTAGGCCACGCTGAACATGGAATTCAGTAGGCCAAAGTCGGAGACACAATCGATTATCCAGTTTAACGAGATCGCAATGCTTCCAAGCAAGACCCCATGGGATCTGGATCAGAGACTGAACAATATGATTCATGAAGTTAACATGACCTTGACAGATGCGTAGTAGCTGGCATGATTCGTAGCATCACTAACACCACATCTAAGAATGGTGTTGTCGCAGTAGAAGTTATCCACCCAGGCTGAAGCTTTGGAGATTGCAATAAGACTGCATGAGACCCCAATATAAGATCCTAGTCTAGGAGTCCAACAAATCCACATGCAACTACAAAATTTGTGTCTGGAAATGTAGAGTTTGAAATAGGGCAAGACAACTCCCCCAAAAGCGTGCAAGGAGATATGGTGCATAAAATGCAAAGGCCAGGGGCATAACAAGGACCATTGTCCAGTCTTCCTGAATTACTTGTGATGAACCCTAGAAATGGGTAATTATATGGGCTCATTTTGCCTCTTATTTCAACTTAATTCACCATTCTCATTAGTTTATTGCACGTTTTTTTATTATATTTATGCTAATAGTGTGAATTGGGTTAGGTATTATGCCAAAAAGTCTAATGTATGCTTTATGTAGATTTTTGGTCAATTTTGAGACAAAATCAAAGGTTTAATGAGTATTTGGCAGCCAAATTCAAGGAAGAACAAGGGAGAGAATTTGTAGAAGGGTGTCTCCTTCATTTATGAACCCTTACCTCAAATTTTCCATCAAAAACTTAGAGCATAAGAAACCACATTAGTGCATCCAAGGGGCAGCTGAGAAAGTAAAGAAGGACTGTTGTTTATTTGCAGTTTTGGGAAGCTGAGATCCTTGATTTTAGGAGAGTTGTTGGAGACTCCATTTGTATAAATAGGGGGCTTAGGGCCTCAGTTTTGCTAGTCATATTTTAGCCAATTGTTAGTATGTCTTTGCACTTTTGTGCAGTACATTGGTCAGTTTATTTTCGAGTTCTTTTTGAAGGTAGTTTATGTGATGTAATTGCTATTCTTTGGATAAATGAAAATGAAACAGTTTTTGAGCTAGCACTGATCTCTTTCAGAGGGCCGAATCTCTTGGGTTAGGGCCCAACCCAAGCTGCCCAACACCTCCTTTGTGTATTTATATGTTTTCTTGCTTCCATTCATGATTTAATTTATGTTGAAAAGATTCATATGACTTTGTTAAGTTAGGTTGCTTTTGATGATTAGCGTAGTTGTTTTTGTATCAGTTGTGAAAGTAGGTTGCTGCAGTGACAAAATAAGATTCAAAAATGCCATAATAGGCCCTAATCTCCTTTCTCCCTTCTTGGGACTATGATTTGAGGTCAAGGCATTACTACTACCACCAAAAACATAGTTTTTTCTCTTTCCCTCGATGAAACAACTAGCACCAACTCACTTCTCCTAGATTTACCAACTCATTCACAGCATTTCACCAATCTGCCCTAATTTCTGCGTTTTCTTCCATAAAGCTTCTTTCTTGCTGTTGGATACCTATACCAATAGTTTCATTTTTCATGATTAGATGTCAAAGGTCCAAATATGCTCTGCTTTGGCAAATGCAAAGATCTCATATTTTCCTAAGAAGGCAGTATCTATATCAGTTTTCATAAGAATTCAATTTTGGATGGATGGTCCAACAGCCTAATCTGGATCATGCCATGTTTTCAAT
>APFE030058878.1:0-47396 GCA_000404065.3 Pinus taeda
TGCAGCCGCAATAATATAAAGGGCAGACAGCAAGTCTGAAGCACAAGCGATATGCGATCATCGCGATATCGCATCGCAATGTTCCATGAATGTTGAATGGACCCCGGGCTGATATGACTTATGACTGTGGTTACCGATATCGGCATATTGCTGTTGACGATCCCAAAGGGGAAGGTCCCCAGGCCATGTGACTTGCGACTGTGATCGGAACTAGACCTGAAAGGGTTTCGAAATATAAATACATAATATTTCAGATCTGAACCAAAGCCATTTCCACGGGTTTTTGCGATATTTGCCATGTTTTAATATATTTACAAAATATAAAGGGGCAGGCCTTACAGCCATTGCGACTTACAATAGTGACCTACGGGCAGACCCGATAGGAAAATAAAGCACAGTTATGGTGTTTCAAGTCTAGTGAATAGTGCTTTATGCGGATTTTCCCATGTTTTACAGTGTTCTCTGTGTAAACAGAGAACGACTTTTTCTGAAGAATTTAAAGTGTCAATTGCCCTTCCATGACCAAATAGGTGGCATTCTTCCCTGAAAGCATTAGCGAATGATCGTTAAACACTTAAAAGGGGAGTTGAGCCAACAAAGGCCAAGGAGCTGAAGAGCCCGAAGGGGAAAACAAACCAACCAACACCGATTGATTAAAAGAAAAAAAAGGCACATAAGAAAAGAAGGCTGCGCTGAGACATAATGGAAGCAAAAAGAGAGGCTTGGAATTTGCCAAGAGGGTAGTCCACAACGTGAAGGGAATGTGTGGGTAGAGTGGGAGCATTGACGAACCCATTGGGAAGCTTGGTGTGCCAGAGTGCTTGATAGGAGATAGCCACCATAGGTTAGAGAGGCAGAGCCAGAGCGCTTAATAGAGCGAAGCTACCAGAGGTTGGAGGCAACACATAAATATCCCAGTGAAGTATCAGACAGGAAAGAGACCAAATGATCCAGCTATTGCTGGTGTTGTTGAGTTGAAGACAGAAGAAGGAGTCCAGAGACAATAAAAAATTCTGAGAGAGTCAGAGAAGCCGAAAGCTCAAATGATTCTCAGAGAAATCACTGAAAGAATTAGTCCAGAGAAGCCTAGAACTGTTTGCAACTAAAGGAAAACCACGGGTAAGATGGTATTCTGAGCCCATTGGTTCATTTGTAAACCATATGGAGTTGAGTCAAGGACTTGTAAAATGAATTTAGACATAATCCCAAAGAGTCTAATCGAGTTGATTAGAGCTCAAGGAGACGTAGCCCAAGATATCAGGGTGAACTCCATATTACATTGTTGTCTTATGTGTTTTCTTCTTTTCTACATTATTCATTGTTATATGCATTTATGTATATGTTCAAGCACATTTAAATATCAACATACGTAACATATTTGAAAGCAAATGATCATCTAAAACAACTACAAGCATACACCTATATTTTCAAGCATTTCTTAATTCCACATTGGTTAATCAAATAGATATGGGAAAATTCAAGCTTTGGAAGTGGGAGAGGTTCTTGTAAGCTAGACAGGAAGCCTAAGTGCCCCATTTCCAGATCATGTGTAATACTAGAAAAACTTACTAGAAACAAAAACTGTGTAAAATTGAATTCAGAATCCTTTTCTTTGTATTAAGGGTCTAGAAAAGCTAGTACATCAAATGTTTACAAATGCTTCTTCAAGGGTGAACTCTCTTTCAATGGTCGGCTTGGTTCAATGGTGAAAATTGAACCCATAATAACTCATAAGGAGAGTTATTTATACAATTGTAGAACCAAGAAAATATCCTAAAATATTTTTACAAAAATAAATTTATTCAAGGAAAAGGAAATATCTTCATGCAAGAAGATAGAGACAACTATTGAATTGCTTGCTTGTTGTCCCTATTATTTAGGTTCTGCTGGCTTTGGCCTTTGATATTTTTCCCTTTAAGCTACTTGGTTGTTTGGTCTTCACACTGGATGTCATATTTACTTATGACCTTTCATCTAATACACTTTCATCTTATATTCTTTCACCTTGTTGACCTGTCAATAACCTTTACTATGCTTTTTTTATTGTACTATACATTTCCAGTTTTTACTGTGTATTTCAACAATAAATCATTTAGTTTTTTTATATCTCAGCATCAGGTAGTTTGGATATTGATCATTTGTTTGTCTTTTAACGGTATGTTTTATTTGCCTGCTCTGTTTTTTCTTTTAATTGTGTAAATTGTCTATTTTAACATTTACTGTGTAAATGATTTCTTTTGTTATATCTTTGGTTTAGACATAATTTCTGTTTGTACAGGAAAATCATTTGAATTCATTTATTGAGAATCTGGAAAAAGAAATGCTTTTAACTCGTATAAAAATTGTTTATCTAGTCTCCTGGTATTCTGCTAATCACCTACAAAATAAAATACTTTATTAAGAAAAACACAGGTTGACAAGGAGGGCCACAATGGTTTCATTTGAGTTGAAAGGTCTTCGGATGGAGTTCGCAGCATTTTTTGGAGGTAAACAATTGTTAAATCAGATGTAGAGGCTTAAGGTGGTGCAAGCAGGGTTATAGGGTTTTACTATGTAAATGGGCGAAAAGAGCGAAAGTGAGGGTTTTGGCATTTAAACGGTTAACTTCTAAAATTTGGCGCGGAAGGGTTAAGTGAACAGTGGAGGCTTTTGTCATATGCGGGGAGTGGTTTCGGAGTCTCATCGCACCACTTTTGGCTGTGGGGTGAATTTTCTCTGAGGGCACGCGAGTTAATGTGGATCTGCCACATAACAACAAGGGGCCTGAGAAAAACCATGAATCTCTCGTGCTCTCGGGCGATTAAAGGTTGGAGATCAGGAGCGTGTGATATTTCTGTGGGTTGTTGGATCTAGGAGCGAATGGTTTGACAGCTATCATGTGGTTGAGGTTCACAAAGGGAAAAGACACTAAGATTAGTGGGGCCCAAGGGTTAATTACAAAGGATTTGTAATTATTTTAATGAATAAGTGTTGAAACATAAGTAGGTTTAAACATAATGCACGAGTTTATGGAGTGGGACCAAGGTTAATGACGACGAGGTTTATTTAACCACACCAAGGGTGGTGGGTTAAAAAGTTCTTATATCGGGAAAAAGGTAATTTGTGAAGGTTTGTTAAGTAATGCGAGGTTTTAATAAAACTTAGGTTAAAAGGGGTTTTATGGGTATTAGGTAATTTACAAGGGGAAAATGATTTTTTCAAATGGAAATGGATTTCACACTAGGGAAAAGGGGTTTGTGGGTAGGAGAATCAGTTTGGAGGGTAATTTGCTAGGAAAAATGTGTGAAACCAAGGGAAAGGGTGAAAATGAAGGGAAAAAGGGTATTTTCTTAGGAAATGATGGGATGATGAAGAAATTAGTAAATATGCAGTGGGGGATGAAATGAAACGAGGAGAAGTTAATCAAATCAGCTAGTTAACATCTTTTCACCTTCATAACTGCTCCTACACACTGAAACACATGATCAAGCATGGTAAATGTTCTTATGCCTCAATCAAATTTTTACTTTTGCAACCTATCTTCTACCTACCCTTTTCTTATCCTAACCTTTTTTCTTCACTTAATTAGGTGCATTTAAGCTAGCAGACCCTTTTCTTTCCTTTTTCTTTTGAAAAGCAAACTATCTTATTATAACCTTATATAATCCAAGGGCTTAGATTAAATTGATGAGCTCCTTATTATTCTCTACCTAACTACAGATCTACCAAAATTAAACAGTTTGGCTAGATCTTTATTCTCTAACTATCAACATGAAATTTAAAGCATGAACTAGTCAAGATAAAACTATTTGACTGTCATGGGTTGTGGCATTTATGACAAGTTGCACACAACCATTACTTTTCATAATAAAGTAAAAGTAGTGGCACTTGGACTTGCACACTTTCAAAGTTTATTGCTTTTTTCTTTTCTCTCTAACCTAAAATTTTATTTTTTCCTTCATTCTTTAGGGCATCTATTCTAACATTTTGTTTTATATGGACATGTTATCAAGATATTTCCTAACATTTTTTATTCAATATTATTTTTTTCCATATCCTATCTTAACATTTTTTGATTTTTTTTTTCATTTTTTGACTAATTGATTCTAACTTACCAAAACCAAAAAATGCTACAACAGGGGCATTTCATCTCTTGGAGTAGGCTTTCCCATTCTCTAGCACTGATCACACTGACTAATGTACATCTTCACAACCTAATGAAGAGTGGGCCAATAATAGCTCGCTTGTAACACTTTGAATGCCGTCCTCTTTGTTGCAAAGTAACATCCACAAGGCCCATCATGATAGGTTAGAAGGATGTCAAAAACTTCCTCTTCCCTTACACACCTTCTCAAGATTTGATCTGGGCCAAGTTTGAAGAGATTGCCCCCAATCCAGGTGAAGGGGGCGCTTTTCCTGACTATATTGCTCTTTTCTTTTTAGGGCAAGTTTGGTGGGGAACTGTGCTGATACCAAATAGTTTGCTATATTAGCAAACCATGGGGAGAGAACTGAAATAGAAAACAAATTCTCATCTGGTAACTAGTCATCCACCATTCCTTCCTCACCTGCAGGCAGATTCATCCTAGATAGAAAGTTTTCAACAACATTTTCCTTACCAGGCTTATCAACAATAGTTAGATCAAATTGTTGTAATAAAAGCAACCATGTTATAATTCTAGCATTCACATCTATTTTTTTCATTAAATATTTGATTGCAGCATGGTTAGTATGCACAAATGTTTGATAGCCTATTATGTAATGTCTAAGTTTGTTTAATGAATGCACAATAGCCAGGAGTTCCTTTTTGGTCACAGTATAATTTAGCTCATCCTTTGATAGGTTCTTACTGATAAAATAGAAGGCATAGGGAAATTTCTCCTGTACCTGACCTAAGACTGCTCCTATGGCTTTGTGTGAGGCATCAGCATGAATATGAAAAGGGAGGGCCTAGTTTGGGCCTCGAATAATTGGTGTAGTGGTTAAATTACCCTTTAAAATGTCTAAGACCTCTTGACAGCTCTTTGACCATATAAACTCAGAATCTTTGGCCAACAACCCAATTAAAGGAGAGGCCAACCTGCTGAAGTCCTTTATGAACCTTCGGTAGTATCCATCTGACCCCAAGAAACTCCTGACATCCCTCTATTTTTGTGGAGGTGGGACCTTTTGGATGATTGCTATTTTGTTCGGGTCCACTTGCAGTCCTTGATGAGATATTAAATGACCTAGCATGGTCCCTTTAGTCATCAAGAATTCACATTTTTCCGAACTTAGAGACATTTTCATTTCAATGCATTTGTGTAATACTTTTCCTAGGTTAGTCAGGGCTTCTTGAAAATCACAACCATAAGGTGTAAAATCATCCATATAAATTTCCACCGCATCATGTACTAATTCAGCAAAAATACTCAAGACTGCTCTCTGGAAAGTGGCATGAGCATTGCATAGGCCAAAAGGAAGGACCCTATAGGCAAAAGTAACTCAAGGATAGGTGAATGTGGTCTTATCCTGGTCTTTTGGGTAGATTTGGATTTGGTTGTACCCATTGAATCCTTCTAGGAAAGAAAAAAAAACTTCTTCCCTGCCAGGCCATCTAACACTTGGCCAATGAAGGTTAGAGGAAAATGATCCTTCTTTGTGGCTTTGTTCAACTCCCTGTAATTGACACAAATCCTCCACTTACCATTTTTCTTGGGAGCTAACACTAAAGGAGAGACCCACTCATTGTCAGAGATAGGGTAAATGAACCCTACATCTAGCAGTTTTTGTAGTTCTTCTTTGACTATATCTTTAAGAGCTAGATTCATCCTCCTTTGTGGTTTCCAAAATGGCTTGCAACCTTCTTTGATGTATATGTGGTGAGTACACAATGATGGGTGTACTCCCTTCATTTCCTTGTAACTTCAAGCAAAGGCTTCTAGGTTTTCTCTCAACATGTTGCATAGCTTTTCCTCTTTAAGAGAAGAAAGAGATGGATTAATTTTCAAAGTTTTCTTCGAGCAAAATTATATGGTTTTTACACGGAGTGGGTTGGAATTGGCCAAGAATAAGTCAATTGGATGATTGTTCGGGGTTTCCATTACTTCTTCTTCTAATGGTAACAAACTAAGAGTTGGACTTTGGGGCAGGTGTTCAATTAAGTCATCCTCATCTTGCTGTCCTCCTCCTATGGTTGCTTCCAAATCATAAAGTTGGGCTGAATAAGCCTCATCTTCTTCCTCCTCCCCCAACCATAAAGGTAAATCATGCTCTAGAGAAGGTTGAGCAGGAGGGTATAGGACTAACTGCTTGGAATTATGCCCATTCTTGATGGTCATATTCCCAGCTTTGCAGCTAATGTAAGCATCGGTTGTGGCCAACCATGGCCTCCCAAGGATGAGAGGGTAACCAGTAAGCTTAGCCTTAGGCTGGAGAACTAGAAAATATGCAGGGTAATCTCAGAAGTCAATGGAGACCATCACATCCTCCACAATTCCCTCAGGGCTGACTGTGGAACAGTTTGCAAGTTGTAGAACTATTGTCATCTTCCTCAATGACCCTTGGAGGTTGAGCTTGAGAATGGTTTCCTTGGTCATCACATTAATGGCATCCCCTAGATCAATCAAAGTTTGTGGGACAATGGTGCCATTGATGTGCACATATACTACAAGGCTTCCAGGGTCCAACTATTTCAGACATATTACCTGCCCCAGCATTAAGTTAGACAACTACTCAATGACATTAATGGTAGGGGCATCCCTTTTTCTTCTTCCTGGATGCTTAAAGCATTTCTCCTTAATCAACTTATTGTAAATGGGAACATCTTTTATTGCTTAGAGAAAGGGGATATTTACGCATAGATTTTTCAATTCTCTCAGAAGTTCAAGTTCTTTTGTGGTAAGCTGGAGTGGTTGGGCTAATCTCTCAGGAAAGGGTGGATTTACTTTAAGGTTGATTTCCTCTCTTTCTTCCTCAACCTCCCTATGTGGAGGAGGAGGTTGGTTATATGGGAGAATTCTCCCAGATGTTAGGTTGATCTCCTGGATTTCTATAACATAAGCTGGGTATGATGTTTCTCCATTGTATACTTGTTGAGCCTAGCTATTGTTCGGGTTCGTATTTGGCTGGGTAGGCATCTAGGGTTGCTTGGGTGGAGCAGAGTGTAGGAGTTGTGGTTGGGTAGGTGGTGGAGGCAATAGAGTTGGAGCATTGTTGTATTAGGGCCTCCACCCCTAGTGTGAGGTATTCCACTGAGGTTGTGGCGAAACATAAGGTTGAAGTGACTGGTTGGCTGGCTGGGAATGATACTGAGATGCATAGGACCAAGGAGGAGGTGTAGACCAGGAAGGATGAGTAGGGGGTCCCCAAGAAGGTATAACTGTGGTTTGGTTGGGGTTGTAATATGCATGGGATGACCCTTGCATACCCTGCTAGTATGGTCTAGGCCCAGGAGGTCTCCTTTAGTTGATGTAACAAAGCTACTCAGTGACCCCTTCAGCTTCTTGATATTAAGCTTTGAGTCCGGGTAAAGAAGGGCACTTGTTTGTGGAGTGGTTTTCTTCAGAGACCGAGTAAATTTCAATGCAGTTCAATGGAAATTCATTCCTAGGATGCCCCCTAGTGCATATAGGAGAAAATATGGCCAAGGCTCTCTCTACTTCCTCTTGCTTCCTTTTGATGTTCGTGGTGTCCAATTACAAGGCAAAGGTTTGTAACATCTCACTTTTGAAATCTTCTAGCATATTTCCAATTCCCCCTTGATGGATGAGTTCGAAGATGATGTACTAGCCATAGGTTGACTACTCCTACCCTTTTTCTTGGCTACCCTAGAATGGTTTCTAAAGACAACCTTGATATACTCATAAGGTAATTGGTAGATATACCCTCCTGCTAACAAGTGTAAGGTATCCAAAAGATCTTCCCTTACTCCTCTAAGTAGGACCAACTTTAGTGACTCAGGGTCAAGTGTGCACCTGGCCCTTTTGTAATTGAGTTGGAATCTTTATTCGTAGTCTTATGAGGATTCATCCTAGCCCATGGTCATCCTAAAAATCTCTTCTTTAGTATCCTTTGACCTATAGTAGTCCCTATATTTGTTGTTAAAAGCCTACTACATCTGAGCCCAAGTTGTGATGCTATCTCCAGGTAAACCCATGAGCCAACGCAATGTTGCATCCTTAAGGGTAGATGGAAATAGTTTTAACTTTTTCTCATCATCTGTATAGTCATAGGTTCGACATATAATAAAAAACTCAAATAATAAAGTGTCAGGGTCCTCTGTGGTCAGGCCATGGAAATGAGGTAGAGCAGAGGGGTTTATATTCTTCATCTTAGTGTCCCCATTGGTCTCCCTAATGGGGAAGGTACCCTCAATTTTCTCTCTATTTCCTCTGTCATTTCGGTTTTCAGCCATTGGTTAAGTAGGAATGGGTTCCTCTTCTTCTTCCCTTGTAGGTTCTTCAAATATGTCAGGTTGCTCACCTAAAGGTTCCTCCAGTTCACATCCACCGAAGAAGAGAGAAGGTTGGCTATTGGATGTAGTGGGGGTATTTGGCAAGAATTTCCATAAATTGCCCCTATTCCTACAAGGCATGAAAGGAAATGTTTTTGGGTTGGTTTTTGTAAGATTTTTTTAAGCTGGAAAGTGCTTTGCAGAAATGAAATTGCTGATTGAATGAAACTACTAACAGAAAGAAATGTTACTTGCTGAATTGAAATTCTACTTGCAAAATGGAAAAGAAAGTAGAATGAAATTGCTGATTGAATGAAAACTACTAACAGAAAGAAAAGTTATTTCCTGAATTGAAATTCTACTTTTAGAATGGAAAGGAAAGCATATAATGACAAATGAAAGAAAGGAAGCTACTAGATTAGTTTTGTAGAAATAAACTAATGGAAGAAAGTTGAAGACTAGAAATAGAAGAAAACAAAGGAGTAATCACATTCTACTCTGACAACTCCCCGGAAACGATGCCAAAAAGTGATGAGCACCAATATTGCAGCAAGGATGCTACAACTCCTGGGCTACTAGCTTTACTTATCAACTTGGGGTTCATACAAACTTGGAGGTGATAGTGCTATATGCACAAGTAGAAGTGAAGTTCCTGCTTGTTGTCACTTGTTCATCTAGCGAGAGACCCCAGGGGTTC
The DNA here is from genome assembly GCA_000404065.3 of Pinus taeda. Classification (NCBI taxonomy): domain Eukaryota; kingdom Viridiplantae; phylum Streptophyta; class Pinopsida; order Pinales; family Pinaceae; genus Pinus; species Pinus taeda. The sequence goes on from APFE030058878.1 coordinate 9,111, forward strand.
CAAGCCAGACTTCTACAAAGTCAGAAGAAGCTTGATTCTTTGATGGAAGAAGAGAAAATCTATTCTAAGAGAGTTAATCTACGATAGTAATGAAGAAAACAACATGTAATGCTAAATCACACCATATCCTAATTAACCATTAAAACAACTATGCTAAGCAAAATTGCCAAATCAACACTAACCTAATGCTACTATCTATGTTACAGAAGTAAAGAGCATCAAACCAAACTAATAAGTAAGTAAGGAAACTGAACTAAATCTATTTTCACTTTCTTGGTTTTTTTGATGATCAGATAGTGTTAGAGTCTGATTGAATAACTAAATCAAAGCTTAGAAGTGGCAGCATTTAAATGATACGCAGAACAAAGTCGGGAAGGATTCAAGAGGAAAAGCAATCGAGGATTGAAATCGGCGAAGGGAGGATGTAATGAGGCAGTAGTGCATAGGAACAATTGGATTGATCAGCGAACAATAAAAATGGAAGATAAGTGGTGAAGATATTATCACAGGAGATTACGTGAATAGATGGACGAACAGGACTAACGAAAGATGAATGGCGTAGATATTATCACGAGATATTGAGTTAATAGAGGGATGAACATGATTAACGAAAGATAAGTGACGAATATCTTATCATGGGGATTAAGTGAATAGATGGATGGATTGATCAACGAATAAGATTAACGAAATATGAGTGGCAGAGATCTTATCGCAGGAGGTTAAGTCAATAGATGGATGAACAAGATTAATGGGAGATGAAGGGTGGAGACCTTATCGCAGCGATGAAGTGAATAGATGGATGGATCACATCAAATCACGTGGTGAGAGAAGGGTTAAAAAACGTGCAAAATGATGGAGCAAGTTTCGTAGGTGGTAAGAAGTTTCTCGCGCGTCCTCAAAGTTGTAAGTTGTATTTCTAATTTTCACATGATTAGCCTAAGTGAGTGACACATAGCATGGGAAAACCACTTTTCTCGCGTGCTCTCGGGCAGATATCGTCCATGCAACAATTCATGTGAGATTACGTGATAGCCGTTGGATCACGCGGGATTGATCAACGGTGGAGATCAACCAATCTAGTTGGCGATCGGGTGACACAATAGCCATTGGATCGAGGGTATGAAAAATTGATGGTAGAGATTTGGAGCGCATAAAGTAGGTGGAAGAATTCATGATAGCTGTTGGATCAAGCTAGATAGATTGATGGTGGAGATCTGGAGCACGTAAAGTCAAGCCTTGAAATGAATCAGACAATGATTGGTCAGGTTTGTTGTGGATCAGACGATAAGGAAATCTAAAAGTATAATCTAATCAAGATGTGTTTTATTAGCTTCCGCTTAAGCATTTCGTGTTGAAGGAAATGAGCATATGAGAAAAAAGTGATGGAAAAAGACGACAATGAAATGAACCTCGTACTGAATAAACACAACAAACTTCATGCAAGAAATCCTAGATAACCTGCTAATTGAAAGAAGGCACAAATGGAAGCAAACTAAAACACAACTAATCTACGCTACACTACTGTAATGGAAATGCAGCTACTTAAGAAAATGAATGATTAAACCATGGATCTACGCTAGCATACATGTACAATAAAGAGGAGCCTTAGGTGATAGGGTTGGGTCCTAACCTAAGAGCTTTAGCCCTCTGAGTTAACTCAGTGTTGGCTCAAAATAAAACTCATTCTTATTATAAAAAACAATTGATTACATAAAAAATTGCCACAAGTCTTGCAGCTCGAAAATAGAGTAAAGCTTTACAATCAAAAGTTTGAATCCTACTAAGGTCCTAGGCCTCTCTACTTATACGACTGAAGTCTCCAATGAATTCCTCAAAATTAGGGAGGCTCGGCTCCCAAACTCAAGATAAATTGGTGCTTTCACTTTCACTTGCTCGAATGCCTTCTAGTCCTCATGATTTGGCAGTTTGCACTTTGAGTTGATGGAGGAATATTCAAATGGAAGGGTAGTAAATGAGGAGGATTTCCCTCCTATAATTCCTCTCCCTTGTTTGATTCAAGTTTTGACCAAGGTCTTTGACAAAATTCCTTGCTTTTATCCTTTAATCTCGTGTTAAATGCACATTAGACCACAAAGAAAAATATCCAACTCTAACTCATTTCATAAACAAAATATAATCGAAAGTAAGCAATAACTTGTGAGAACAGTTGGTTTGACTATGCTAGGAGGTGAATTAAGGACCATACAATTATGCAATGATGAGGCTCATCACAATTCCTAGAGGGAGGGATGGTTTCCCTCTAGAAATGTGCAATTTTCAAGGGGAAGCTGCTTAGCCTCCAGCTGGACCAAGTCCGAGTGAGCAACTTGTGAGGGGAATGGATCAACCGTGATCGACATGTTGCCTTTGTGCGAGGAAAACAATGAAGCTTGAGTACTTGACAAAGCAAGACAAAGTGTTGTGTAAGGTAGGTAGGGAGGCTCCAAAATAGGTTAAGGAAAAATTTTGGAGGGTGGTTCTTGCCACTACAACACTTGGCAACATACTGGTAGAACTCCAGCTGTCTACATAGACCTTGTTTGTGAAAATCAATTCTAACACCTTTGGAAGTATTGTTTAGTTCTTATCTCATCTTGGTTTCACACTAACTTGATTGTAAGATGTAGCATCTGCCAAGCCCTTGGTTGATTGACACACATTCGAAGCCAAGGCAACACAGTTGTTTCGATTGGGGTTGAGGGGTATATAGGTGCACAAGAAGTACAGTCGTCAAAGTCTTAGTTTCATATCTAGTGTTGCTCCACTACTAATAGCCCTAGAGAGTACCCTAGTGGACTCACATAGGAACACAAGCATGGCTCCACTACTAGTGAGCCTAGTCAGTACCCTGGTGGAGTTACTTGCATCACCTCCATATGCAGGAAGCCTTTCTCTTCTTTCGCCTTATCCATTTTTCATTTTTATTTTTTTTTACTTTTCATTTTTTCATTTTCATTTTCACTGTGCATAACACTTATTCATTTTAGAAGTGGAAGAGGGATCTCGACTTATTGAGAGAAAAGGAGGTTTTTCCACCAAAGAAGTAGTTTATTGTATCTCTGACATGCCTATTAAGGTTTTCCCCCCTCACCTTACTCTACTTGACTGAGCTGACAAGGGTTAACCCAAAAAAAATCTACTAGAGAAGGTGACACCTAGTTGAATTGAGGCTTCTATGATCTATATCAGGTTTATGAGAAATTTTTCGGCGTAAATCACATGAAATTTCATTTTTCGACATGTTTCTAACCAACCAGTGTGGTTATGCCCCAGGTACTATCCAACTAACTATTTCTTAGTCAAATTTAGCTGTTAGTATAGCCATTGGAGGTTCTGCTCTGATTATTTAACATGCGAAGCTGGGTCTGATCCTTCAACTTGTCCTGACGATGAACCACACTGGTTGGTTTGAAATGCGTTGACAAATGAAATTTCACGTGATTTATGCCGAAAAATCTCTCATAAAGGTGACACTAGTTAGCACACAACCATTGTGTTTTCACCAAGGTTCACTTCGAACAATACATATTTTCCTTCGATGTTTCATGCACTAAAAGTACAGCTCATCGCACAGAGGCAAGATGACAGATAACCAAGTAATAATACCTTTACAAGTCCTCTTGTACTTTACCTAGCTTGCTTCATGAGTCATACCTAGTTTCATGCAATAATAACCTATGAACAAAACAAACAAACTAAAAAACATCAAAGTAAAGAAAAAGCAGAAGCGAAAGTGAAAGAAAATCAAGTAAGAAAATAAGCAAGAAAACAAAAAGTAGATAAAGCATGTAAGAAAACAAGCATGCAAGCATGAAAGCATGTAAGCATGCGAGCAAACAACTGAAAGCAAAAAATACCCCTACTCCTACACTAACAGTGCACGAGCTTGATCACGTGAAGTGATACTTCTAATGTAGCCATTGACGCATTGGTAGACCCATGTTAGTGAAGGCTTCGTCCGTGAGCATGCTAATTGAGCGAACTAGCAAACAAGAAATATATAACAATTAAGATAGCTACACTTCGTGTTTCAAAGTGCCCATGGGACATAAGTGAGTTAAAGTGAATGACGAGTAGTCCGTGGACTTATCATGGTGCTAGGTGACACTACGTGCAACTTTGAAGCATAAGCACACTCTTGACTGTGACATGCAAGAAAACGAAAGAAACAAAGATAACTTGCATTGCGCATGAGTGCTTGCAATGTAATACTCCTCCAATGCATGAGCAATGGGATTGTGTAGTTCGAGTGGAGGAAGTGTGATCTATGAGTGAGATAGATATTCAATGTATAGAGATGAGTGATGAGGAGCCATGGGTGATTACACAATTTCATGATCAGAAGTGAGACTAACCCTAGGAGAGTGAGGACCTGACATAACCATCAACTCAGGTTGAAGTGCCTTGATAGTATTGGGTGTCTCAACTTCATCATCTTGTAGATCATCATAAACGGGTGGCTTCGAAAGATCAACTGCAATAGATTCATGATTGTGATAAAAAATGGAGGCAAATAGATCATGATCACCATGATCATAAAAATCAATGAATTCTTTGACATCCTCCTGGTTAGATGAATCAATCAGAGGGGTAGATGAAAAGCGAACAAACTCATCCTTTGTGTTTCTAGAAAAGACAAATGAAGGATCAAGTGGATTTTCAACAAGTAACTTGTCCTCTCCATCATCGAATGATATACTAACATCTGGTGAGTCCTACGAGTGATCAACAATGGGTGCATCCATGTATGAAGACACACATGCAAAATCATGGATGGTAGATTCACCAAAGAGGTTAGGAAGGAATAGAGGGGGATCATATAGAAGGGAGTCACCCTTTGCCAAGTGCTGATGCTCAAGCTCCCATTCATACTCTTCATGAATGACAACACATTTTGGTTGTGCAACACCAACTATGTCAGTGGGTTGTTCCTTGTTCACAACAAGTGAAGAGTCTGGAATGGATGAACACAGGAGGAACACCTGAATGCAAAGATGGAGATCAAAGAAAAGAATGCATATGAGAACTAGAAGAACTCATAGCCAAATTTGTGTGAAAATTGAGTGGAGTGATGTTGGGAGAGTGTGAAGGATGAACAAGTGTGAGAGCATGATCCTCAACATCACTGGGTAGTGGTGGAGCTATTGAATGAGAGGGAGGCAGACAATTAGTTGAGACAATGCCCACTCCCACATAAGATTGTGCAGTTCCATCAATGAAGAATGTTGAGCGAGGCTTGATATCAAGCTTCCTCTTGGGATGGGCATATTGTTTAAGGCAATTCTTGAATCGGTCCTAAAGATAAGGAAATTTCATCTGGCTCCTCGGAACTTGAAATTGCAAGTCACGGAAGTGTAGTGAAAAATCAATAATGGATTCATGTGAAGCCCTTCATTGCTGTAACAGTTTTTGGTCAAGATGGTTTGGATCAAAATGATAGAACATGTCTTCAATATGATCACAAAAGTGCTCAAATGAGTGCATGGTGTCAGCTGGTAGGCTGCGAACCCAACAAAATGGAAATTCACGAAGTGTGTATGCAAGTATAAAACCGTCCTATTCATCAGAAAACTCATCTTCCTCATGAATCATGTAAAGAAAGTTATGTAAGTGCTCAAGCTAGGTCACTTCACCTTCACCATCATACATGTGAGTGGAAAAGAGATCGAAAAACTTCCCTTAGATGGAGACATCTTAATGATTTGAAAAACACCTCAGGAGAAGAAGAGTGCAAGACCCCATGAAAGATAATGCAAAGGTTCAAAACTAGATGAGAGGACACAACTTGCCATCAGGTCCTCCTTCTAGCACCAAAAATGTTGATGGTGCTAGACCCACCAACATGTCAAGGGGATCTCCCTGGTAAGAAGTACTAATTAGACCTCAGACCATTCAATGTAGGAGTCCCATTACTGGGTCGTAAGGTAATGCCTTGACTGTGATGTCACACAGAGGCAAGTACGATAAATCTGTTAATAGCAAGGGTGTGAGTAATGCAGTGAGTCGAGGAAGGTCTATGAGAGGTTCTAACAATTCAAAGGGAGAAGAAGGTGAAGGTGAGTTCTAGGTTGAAAGGGATCAGTCCCAATTCGGCTAGGAACACACAACAAAAAAGGTCATGCACAACGTCCAGCGGAGTAGTCCACTCAGATGCGGCTGTCACATCATACAAGGTAAGATAACATGTACAACACTCACAGATCAGTCCAAGACGAGTGTTATGGTTGTTATGACAAGGTTCATGTGAAAGGTCTGTCAAGTGTCCGACAGAGTAGTCGACATGGATGGTGAAAACATTAAGAACATATACAACACATTAACAAAAAGATTCATATAAATGCAAGCGAATCAGTTCATACACAAATAGGTAAGTTAAAAAACATATATCATTAAGGAAACTGGAGAAGTCCAACTACAATAACAACATATGCATGAAAATGTTTTGGCTCTTATTATATGAATTATAAGTTCCAATCATACAATACATCCGTGTAAAACTGCTAGCCCCATCAGTGAAACATTACAGCCACGTCTGCTTGCTCGTCCAAAGAGATGTACTAGCTCTGTGTAGTGGAGAACCCAAGGCGTGTTACAATACTATCTAAGCCTTCTTCAAGATAATCTTAATAGAAACTTGGCTAACCAAAATCCCTTACAATGAGTTATGTTGGACTATTTATAGAAAAGGTTGGGGTGACCCTTGACATTCCCCTTTGTGACCGTTCAACTACCCCCATGACTCTTTACCTACTCTATGACTGTTACATCCAACTATTGACACTTGACTTACACTTGACATGACTCAACATTACAATGCACATGTACTCATGTGAGACAACGTGGCTTGAGCAAGATATGCAAGACATCACTGACACTCGGTCCATTGTGATGAGACCAACTCTTTGACATGCTTGTGATGGTGAAAGTGGTGAGATGATGCCAATCTTGGTTGTTCGTGATGGTGTGCATGCACCTCATGGTGACATCTTGCTGAAGGAAACTCTTGCCTCCATTGCAACCGGTGCATTGGTTCGACCCCTTCATCCAACTCGTCTGCTAACATGCACATGGTCTTCTTGGGTGTGGTTGAACCAGAAGCACACATATGCATAGCATATGTTCTGATCTTCAAGTGTGTACTAGTGGTCATGCGCGTCAACTTGCCAAAGTACATGTTCAGATCCACTTGGACTTACTTCTTGTCTTTGCCTTGGTGAGTGTGATAAATGGGTTGGGTTGCATGTGTGCGCACAATGACATGCATGTTGCTGACTCCCTTGCATGCGATCAACACCATTGCTCACCATGTTTGCTCTGTGTTAGTTGCTGGGATGGATCTTTAACTTGTACAGGCGTAACTTCATTCATGAGTGCATGTTGCACCTACTACTATTCCTGGTCCCGCTACAACTCATTCATCTGACTGTGTAGCTTCATGTTCTTCTTGAGTTGCTGCTTCAACACATGAAACTCCTTCTTTGTTCCGTTCTCTATCTTCGTGTGACCTTCATGTCACACCATTACCTCATAGCCTAAGTCTCCAAAGTTTATTTCATTATCAGTGGATTTTCTTGATCTTGCAACTTTATCCCACATCTGTGTTGTCAACAACCTTCCTCTTGCATTCACTGCATTTGTTGCATTCGGTATGCTACCTTCAGCTGATATTCATGATGATGCTCGTTGTGATGCTGCTACTATCATATCTTGATGTCCTTGTCTATGAAAAACTTGATGTCTTCATGAGTGGGCAAGCTCATATACACTTGATTGACTGCATCTCTAGGTGTGCTTCGAATGGTGTCTTTGACTCTTCTCACTTGGAAACCATTATATCTACACTTCTGAGAGGTATATTAGCACCTACAATACTTGGGGATGTGGAAACAATTATGGCAAGCAATTTTTCAGTCGAAAACAAAAATGAACTTGAGAACTGACTTGAAACATACCTGTATGCCTGATCATGAAGGTTGCACAATTTTGGTCGGGAGGTGGGGAGACCGACTTCCAAGAATGCACAAGGCATAGTCTGGGCTACTCGGAGACTAAATGACTACTAGAAATACACAATGCACAGTCTAGTCTCACTATTGGCTGCTGGGATTGCACAATGCACAATTCCAGCTAGGAAGGACTGCTAGCCTAGGGACATATTTGCACAATTTCTTGGGCTAAGCGGCAATTGTCCTCCAAAAATGCGAAAAACAATTTTGGAGGCTAGTGCAGGGTAGGAATGTGCAAATTTGAAGAAGAAGGTGAGCCTTCCTTTCCCATATTGTGCAATGAAAGTTTCAACAAACAGATCAACATGCATGTGGGTGAGGCAGTTCGCCGTTTGGGCGAACGTCCATGCAAAATAGTTTCATGCATGTGACAATAATGAGATAGCAACAAAAACTGAAACAGAACTAGGAAAATCTAGTATACATGTAAATGACAACAAATTCTTAAAGAAATCAAGAAAATAGTACTCATACAAGTGAAAACACAAAAAGTGACAGAAATGCAACACAAGGCATGGGAAACGGGCTTACCCCAAAACATCTGAGTTGAATGTGCCAACTACTCCTAGATGTGATGTGGGATGTTAGAGCTATAAGTTTGATGCAAGGAATGAGATTTGCAACATCTGATTGATGAGTTTTGATAACATCGAGGTTGTGACGCGCATGCCACAAATCTAGGGAAAGTGACACTTGGTGGGAGGTTTTTGAAATGATCCTTGCATATAACCTCCAACTGCTAAACATAGATCCCTGAAACAAGGGATGCCTTTGCATGCTACCTTGGGAGAAGCAACCCATGCATGCAAGTCAATTTTTCTTGGTCCTGGAGGGAACTAGTGAACTCAGCTACACATGCAAGAGACTACTCGACTGCTAGAGAAAAATGCGCATTTTTGGTTGGGAGTTGGGCTGACTGCCCAAGAGGTTTGTGCAATTTCTGGGCAGAGCAGCTGATTGTTTTCTAGATTTGAGAAAATCCTAGGTTGAACAACCTGCTACTGGGAAAATTTGCTCAAATCTTGTTGGGAGGGTTCGCTGGTAGGATTGCAAAATCCTGGAGCCCAGCAGGCTATCATAGAGGATTGCGCAATTCCTAGAGGGAAGATAGGTTTCCCTCCAAAAATGCGCAATTTACAAGGGGAAGCTACTCAGCCTGTAGCTAGACCAAGTCTAGGTGGGCTGCTTGTGAGGGGAATGGATCAACTGTGATCGACAAGCTGCATTTGTTCGAGGAAAACACTGAATCTTGAGTACTTGATGAAGTAATACAAAGTGTTGTGTAAGGTTGGTAGGGAGGCTCCAAAATAGACTAAGGCAAAATTTTGGAGGGTGGTTATAGTCGCTGCAACAGAGTGCGACACTGCACCCTCCTTATCTCCCAGGGTGCATGGGCATGTAGGGAATACTTGAAGCCATATTTTCTCATTTCTTCGACCCTTCAGGGTGCTACAGTGAACACTGACTGATTTTTACCTCTTTATTGAGTGTATTAGTGCACTACAAAGCTTTGAATGATCATGCACATCTCTTCATGCTTCAAGAGTGCACCCTCCTAGTTTGCATGTATATTTTTGCTTGCCTGAAAATTATTTTTGGTTGTCGCTCATAGTTTTTTATGCTCTATGATTTGTGGTGACTCTTTGAACATGATTTACAAATATTGTTGCCTAGTTAGTTGTTTTAAGTTGATCTAGTTACCATGAGTGTGATTCCACAAACATCTCTTTGTGCTACAAGTGTTACTACAGTGTTTTCATATGTTGGATATATGCCACTACAAAAATTAGCCTCTAAATAACTCTCATGAGAAAGCATTGATTATCTACTTGAAGTTATAAATTAAAATATTCCTATATATGTAGACAACCAATGTTTTATCAATAATACAACAAAGGTTACCTGGTACAAGATCTACAACATGTTCATGTAGGAAACATTTCTTGAGGACTTAGAAGATGTGAATACATATATAAACATAAAGAAGTGTAGGATATATAAGATCACATGAAGATGCCCGATCATGCCACGTGCTAAATCTATAGAATGGTTAATCACACATATGAATGAATCATACCTTGTGATACACAATGAAAGTGGCAGACACCTCGCCACCTATTATGATGAGGATATACAAAGGTATTATAAGATGCTCAATCCAAATGAATAAAAAAATAATGGATTTTACATAATATGGTATAAACTTAACACGGCTGATGTTATCAAGCAATGGTGTTGAGAAGCTTCCAAATTTTGCCATTGCCCAACAACAATTTATCCAACAAAGATATTAAGAGACATATATTAGTATTTGATAGCTATGTATTGTCAAATGTTTGGGCACAATAACACCAAGGTATTCCAAGAGAAATGGATATATACACTTAATATGGGGGTGAACCATGGAAACTATTTTAGTTGGGTAGATATATTATTATTTGATTTGCAACAACAGGTGGGGCGGGTCAAAGCATCTTTACAAGCAAATAAAGCTCCAAAATTTTACATGTTTACATATCTATTGGACAATATCTGTGAACGATATGCATTCTTGAAGTTGTATTGGAACTGGAATCCTAAAGAGAATTTCCTAGTTTATGTCCACTGTAAGGTGTCATTAGAAGGAAGCTATAGAGGCACATATGACAGATTGGCTAAACACTTCTTTGCAACCATATTTCACTTGATGTTCAAGATCAATCTGCCATGCATAAAAGATCAAGTGAAGGAGTCTCTTCAAGATGTTGCAGATTGGTTTACATCTATGGAGGGAACTTACATAAGATGTTTTAGATGTCAAACAACCCCTCATCTTACATTGCAATATGTGACAAACAAGGTGGTCATGCAAGAGGTGGCAAATCAGCTAGACAAGGGATTGTAAGGAGCTCTTCAAAGGAGGAAGAAAGCCCCTTGGCCCATATTTCCATTAAATTTCATATTGTATGAATTAAAGAGTCACAGGACATTGGAAATTTAAATTGAGGAGCTAAGCCACCTGCAATTCACCACCAAATATTTCCATGCATATAATCCTAGGAAAATTATCATACAACATTGTGAAAAGATTGAGCATAATACAAGGTATTCATGAATATGTCAACCAAAGGATGAAAAAGCAAAGAACTCATATAATTCTAGAATGAAGACACATCCAACCATGAACACCAGTCCACCTCACGATGCACCAGCTAAGGACCTTCAAGAGCAAGAATGGGAGGAGGAGGAAAAAATGCCTCAAGTAAAGAAGTTTTCTCACAGGAAAAGGATCAAGTACTCATCAAGTGAGAGCATCAAAAAGTGGAAAGTTGATCCTTTAAACATAGGAGCTACACAAACAGAACCATAGAGGAGAGAAAGAGAAGAAGAAGAAGGAGAAGAATAGGAGAGAAGGAAGTAGGATTATTTGTTTGAGAAGTAACTAGTAGAAGAAGAAGAAAGGAGACATATATAGGAAGAACAATAGAGACAATCTCAGGATGAGGAAGAAACGTAGATGATGGAAGAAGGAAAATTGACTCATGGAATGGAGAAGGAGAAGTATGAGGAAGAAGACACCTTACAACCATGCATGATGAGCTCAGTACTCCAGGTGAACAAGCACTCACGGGAGGATATCTTCCATTCAGAGAGATGGGGATTACACCTCCACCAATAGATAAAGTCAAAAATGTTTTCATTTGATCAGATAAAGAATAGGATTGTGAAACAAAGGAATAAATACTTTCCCAATGATCATGAGAATCCATTATGAGTAGCGATAGAAAAGGTGATAAAATCCAACACTAGAAGAAATCTGAGGGCAGTTATGGTGAAAATTTTGCATTTGATACATCGACACAGGATAACTCAAAGTATTTTTTAAATGAGAACGCTAGGCTAAGAATATAACTTGTTGTGATGAAGAAATAGGTAGATCATAGTGTATCAGAGAATCAACAACTATTATCATAGAACTCCAATACCGCAGAATGGCATTCATCCATGCTAGATGAGTTGGGACCAATGGAGGATACCATGGCATGAATATATGATGAGATGATAATTATATAGTAGGCCATGGCTCCTCTCAATGGAATTCAAAAGAATGTAGAGGAAGTGGTGAAGCTTTTGAAGATAGTAACCAGAGCAGTTGACTAGATGCAGGAGTGGACTACCAAATATCCAATGCCTAGAAGCATTTGGAGAAGAAGGATAAGATCTCCATAGAAATTGATACAGTGAAATTGAGACCCCACCTACAAAATTACTCACATTTGGGAGCATAGTCGGTTAACACTATGGATACATATAACTGGTTGCATAATGGGTTTGAGTTTCTTAGACAAAAGCACATGATTCCCTCCATCAAATCTCTTGAAGCAATCATAGACAGGGACATCGTATTTTAGGATATAAGAGATTACATTGAAAAAACCAAGTAGGTAGAAGGATAGGAAGGCTTAGAAATGACCAAAGATGTTATTCAGGAGTATGCACTTGCATCAGTCAAATCACACATGAAGCTTTCATGGTTATGGAATAATGTTCAGTTGAGCTCCAAGAACATATTGTTAGAGGCATTGGAGGTAAGGATGTGCTACAAAGGAGACTTGCCAGACTAGATCTAAGCCATTGCAAAGGAGTTTAGAGCATGAAACACTTATATAAAAAACAAGCTCCATGAATAAGCACATGATCTATCCATTTGAAAAGTTTCATATTTTAGCAGTTTTGTCTTGTTAGGCCACCGTCTCATGTGTAAATTGTCTTATGAAATTAATGCCATGTAATGAAGTCCAAGGGACACAAGTGGAATATGAATGGCCACACATTGGAATGAAATGAGTCACATTAGAATATGAATAGTCACAAAAGTCAAAGATTCATGAGAAGCTCAAGAGCTGTGTTATTTTTAATAAATAGCTCCTCATAACTCAAGCGAAGGGATTTTTGGGAGGCTTAGCCTTGGCTTATCTTGTACTACATAGGAGATATATTATTCTTTAGAGAAGAAAGTTGTGGCTTCATTTTACATTATTGGATACAATGATTCACTCATGTAATAGTTACTTGGGATCTCTCACTTATTATCAGAAGCTTAATGAGACAACGTTCCTTGATACATGTATCATGTATATAGTTGAACTATTCTAGTTGTGTGTATGGTATATGTTTTTAGTTATGGTTGCTATTAAATGGATGTTGTTACACTTTAATGATTTTTTTTATCATGTGGACTAATATGTAGGTACTCAACAAGTCTCTCTCTTATTCCTGGGTCCCCCTATAGGATAGTACTATTACTTTTCTAACTAGTGGCTCATTTCCATCACCATTCGTGGAAGTTTCCCTCATACACCTTACATCGAGCGTTTCACAAAGTTCACATTTTTCCCTAAATAATCATTGTATTCTCTTATGTCTATTGTAACCAAGGCATTTCATGATAACCATTTCAATGGTGGCTATCCCATATTATCAGATGTGACTCCTACACCAAATGGTGCGAGGTCTAATTGGGACTTCACATCAGGGAGATCCCATTACAATGTTGGTGAAATCTAGCACTGTCAACATTTTTGGCTCTAGAAGGATGGCCAAATGACAAGTTGAACCTTTGAAGTTTGTTTGAATCTCTTACCTTTAATGGCTTTAGCCCAAATGATAATCCTGGGATGTTTTACAAAAGATATAGATCTTTCAATCCCCATGGAATTTTTACATAACTTGTCATGATTTAAATTGATGGAAAGGGTGCAACAACCATTGTTGGGTATGTTATTGAATTTGGTCAATTCTGCTTCTTGAATGATGTTGATTCAGAAGAAATAATTGCATTGTATTTTACCCTTACATTAGATGGTCGTGTGAAGGAATGGTACTATTCTTTACCCATTGCTTCTATCACATATTTCAATCACTTTGTTAATGATATTTATTGCGTTTCTGATAAATATGAATATCGGGATGTTCTTGATGAAATTTATCAACTTAGAATGGAATTGGTTGAATCTCTTGATCATTTTTTTGATATGTTCCTTTATCTTTATTATTAGTTTCTAGATGGGGATGTGGACTGGAAGTTTTTGGATGAGAAGTTTCGATTATTATTCTGAATATCAAAGACATATTTTGGATAAGATCCTTCTAAGCAGGAAGAATTTTAACTTCCAGAAGAAGAACTAAAAATGATCTTTGTCTCTTTTCCTCCTACCTTTGATGTTTTGTATGTTGAACATAAACCAATATTTGAATAAGAAGATCGATTCACTGACAAAGAACTCATATTTCTTACACATATCTCTTCTAATGGTGATTCAATTTTATCAATCAACCATCTTCAAATCTAAATATCCCTCCCATCAATCTTACACTCGTTAATCAAGATGAACCCTTGGATGACCATGACCCTGGTAATTTTATTCTCTTTGAATTATATGGTAAAGGTCATTCAAGAAAGTTGGATGAACCTTTGCTCCTACATGATGATATGGATTTGCAATATTTTCAAAAGGAGTTTGACATTATTATCAAATATTTTCTTTCAGGTTTATCTCCTTTCGATCAAGAAGATGCCATGCTTATCATTGAAGAATTTTGAAATAGCCTTGAACATCTATATTCTATTGAATTTCATGATTTAAATGTTGAATCCTCTCTTGATAAGAAATTAATCGTGTTTTATCATTATCCAAAGTCAATTAAGGTGAGTAGGGAACTTTAGCTAAGGCTGATGGTTATGTTAGGTCACTATCACCATGACAATATTCATGATCTTGGTCGATTTTTGATGTTCCTGCACACCAGTTTTGTCAATGTTAGCACATGGGATGATGATGCCTTCCTGAGATATGCTTCTTTTCTTCATATAATTTATTTTAACCCTTAGGGAAGGAAATTTAATTTGACTATTGAACTTCCACCACTTCATCTTATTTCAAGAAAATCCATAATCTATAAGGTAGAAATAGAGAAGAATCTTATTGAATCTTTTCCATCATTCATCCAAGAATCCTACACACATGAAAAATTTGATTGTGGTAAACCTGAGAATATCATGCATGGCATGGATTTGCATTTCTGCAATATTTCTTGTATATCTTTCCCTAAAGGTTGTTTCCATGATCCTTTTGCAGATTTATTAGAAGAGTCCTTTTAGTCTAGGCCCATGTCTTGTGGCTAGTATTTTCATATTCTTTTTGGAGTCTTGCATGATCATAAGCCAAGTGATTATTGTTTTTGTGGAGTTCCCCATGTGGTAGAGAAGTTAAGTGTAATGCACTGTTGTGTTAGCACTCTCCGTTTTCACATGTAAGTGCAGATCCTTGCACTATTCCTCTTTTTCACTGCACTACTTTTTATTATGACTGTACTTAATCACAACCTTTAGTTTAAATGTCAGAAGAAACTTCTATGGCTGCAATGGAAGTTTTAATTTACATAATTTGGCCTTGTATTATTTAGTTTAGACTAGGTTACGTTGCATGTAGTTTTTTTCCAATGGAAAAATTATAATTTTCATTGATAATTGAAAATTAGATGTTCAAGATGCTGGTAGAGTATGCAGTAAAAGTGGTCATAAGACATAGTCTATGTTGTTCTATCCAAAAATGATACAATCTCAAGATTGGGAGACTATTAAGATAAATACATATGATATGTTCTGAAATATATAGTCATGACATGTACAATAATCAAACTTTAATTACATAAAAAAAACCATAAATGACATGAAATCAGGGCCTGTAGGCCTCGTCTTGTTGCATGTCCATGTATGGCCGATGGTAGTAACTGTAGTAGTCCTGATCATGCTGCTCCCTAATCAACCAGATCCCTTTGGCTGGAGTGAGGCTTCTTTGGATAACTAGTTAGAAATTTTGTTGCACTCTCTATATATATGATGACAAGAAATATAGTCAAAATGTGTCCTCATCATCAATGCATCACCCAATGTATGCCAGTGTGTGTGTGTGTGTGACATGAAGATTATTGCTTAAACCATTTTATGATAATATGTGAGTCACCAAAGATCTATAATTGACAACATCATTTCACAAGTGCAAAAGATAATAAGTGAAGGAGGGTAATGAGTTTGATAAAAAAAATTGTCCCATCCCCCAGTCCCATCTAGATCTTATCGAAGTGGGTATTTGTGATATGAAGGAGGATTCCCCTGCCACAGCCATGATGTTGTGCCAAGCCATCAAAGTATGCCCATGGTGAGTCATGATCAATAGTCTCTAATGTGATGGTGTGCATAGTGGGAACACAGTCCTCCTCTGGGATGCTATGATATAATGATATAAGATGTGTTGTGACATGTGACCAGCAGGGAGTGGTATTAGTGAATATGATTTTGTTACATTGTAACCATATACCCCAACATATCAGTATATGTAGGTTATGGATCTTGTGATATTGTGCATTTGTCCACCATAGATGCCAGGCCTACTGGATGTCCATCCATATCCATCTAGTCTGTATGTGAAGGAGTGCAGTGACCTCATTCTAGATTGAAATAATAATAAGGAAATTAAGGAAAATATTGTCAACAAATTCCAATCTATGTTTGTAGAGAATACACCAAGATGGACCATGAAAGGATCGATTTTGTAGATTATCCCCAGTGGGAACATTATTTTGAAGAATGCACCACATGAATAATTTTTCTCGAGGAGGTGCCTTTAGTTTCTAGAGAGTAGACCACCACCAATTAATAGCTAGTGGTTTGTGATTTGACAATATATGGAGATAGCCAAACTTTGGGGAGTATTTCCCATTGAGTGAGTGTTCCCAAATAATCTCATCATCCCCATCATTTATTATGACATGTGATTCCATGAGTGAATTCATGTATGATTGCCAAGTTTCCTCCTAGATGTGAGAAATGCCCAGAATGTCAGAAGATTTCCAAGCCTATCTGTATATATTAGTGTTTCCCTGATCAGAAATATGGGCTAGAGTAGAGTACCTTATGATCGTGAGATGGTGTACTAAGTCCTGGGGAAGTTGATGTGCATTCCCATAGCCAGTCCATGGATCCAAACCAATGCGAACCACATTTCCATTACCAAACTTCCAAGTCAATCCATTCCTAATATGTACAAGTGAGTTTAAGACTGCTCTCCAAACTGTTGATATATTTATCTATCCCAGGTGGGGAGCCTGATCTAGTCTAAGGGATGGAGAAGGTAAATGTATTTCTGGGTGAGCACCTTAGCCCAAATATTCTTAGAGGTGATCTCATTCCATCTCAATTTAGCTGCTAGGGAACTTGAAAATATATCAAATTTCTTCATCTCCCATCCACCCCATTTTTTGGGAAGAGTAAGCTTATTCTATCTAGCCCAAGAAAAAATACGCCCTTCATATTTTCCCTTCTAAATGAATTTACAACACAACTATTGTATTATGCTAAGTATACCTTTTGTTATCCATGCAAGTGACATTCAATAAACTGAGGTAGCTTCCAAAACTAATTTGGTGGGAACAAGTCCACCCGCCTAGGAGAGCCATCTATTATGCCAAATGTTTAGTCACCTCTTGATTTTGGTCACTAGCCAAACCCAATCTGCAATCTTGTCATTCACAAGCTTTAACTGAAATTCCAAATATTTAAGACCTTCTTCAAAGACAAGAGAGGTGAAAGGGAAATTCTACTGTGTAGACATTATTTCATTTGGTGTGAATGTTGTAACAGATATTGTGGATTTGAGATGGTTACATTCCATGTCAGTGGCAAAACAAAAGGATTGTAATGTAGAGGCAAAAGAAGTTGTTTCCCCCAATGATTCATTTAGAAAGATGAGAATATCATCAACGAAAGAAGGTGTGTAAGAATGCCCATCAATTTACCCTACCTTTTTTCTGCAATGATGTGACGACTCAGTCCTTCCATGACCAATAGGAACAAGAATGGTGAAAGTGGACATCCTTGTCTAAGGCATCTCTCATAATGAAATAATGATGATTCAAAGCCATTGATAAGGAAATTGTATGAAACATTAGTAATACAACACATAATCCATTGTATAAAAGGTAAGGGGAAACCTATATGTGTCAATAGCATCCTAATGTATAGCCAGCTAGTTCAGTCAAAGGCCTTTTCCAGATAAATATTGAGTACCATACATTTGAGTCTCTTGATTTTCATAGAATTGAGGGCCTCTTGTGCAGTGCCAACTACTTCATGGATCTGCCTGTGATCAAGAAAATAAAATTTCTCCAGGGATATGTACTTAGATAAAATGGGCTTGAGATGATTAGCTATGATCTTGAAAATAATCTTATAAATACAGTTATAGAGTACTATAGGCCAAAAATCATTAAAAGTTTGAGGATCATAAAATTTGGGGATCTAAGAAATAAAAGTAGAGTTGAAGGCATCATACATTTGCCCCCCATTCTAGCATTCTTGAATGACCTATAGGAGACTGTTTAGGTTGCATGTAGTTAGATGCATTACATTGTATTTTCATAGCTTGTTTTAGTTTTATTTCTTCGATTTGATCAATATTGAATAAGTCAGTTTGAGCTTCGAGATGGCTTGGATAATATTTTGCGATAGGAAAATTGAAGCAACTAGAATCTATTCACTTATCTGTCACCCTCTTCATTGATTTGGTTTAATCATTTCAAGTCAGAGATTTTTGATGGAAAATACAATCCTTCAAATGGGAAACTATAAGAAAACCATGAAACCTACATATATTTAGATCTCTCATTCACACACTTGGTCCTATTGAGAATGGTGTGTTCTTTCTTATCTAGATGTGTAGCATAATATAAGGGGAAAACATTTACCGGTTAAAGCATCAAAGGTATAAACTCGTCTCTGAAGGAAAAACCTCTTCCTCTCTCAACAAGTTGGGATCCCTCTTCTGCCCGTTGAAAAATAATAAGTGCCTATGCACAATCCTATGAAATAAAATAAAATATAGAAGGGTGAAAGAAGAGAAAGGCTTTCTGTTTAGGGAGGTGAAGCAAGCAACTTCGTCGGGGTGATGTCCAGGCTAGCTGGCAGTGAAGAAACAGTTTGTTTCCTGAAGCGACTCCATTAGGTGTTGGAATTATGAAAAATGTGTTGTCCTTGATGGAAAAATACTTAATAAATATGTCAACATGATCGTAGAAGGATGAGTATTTAGGCCAATATAGATGTGAAAAAAATATTGGACAAAGGAATATCAATTTAGAGATAGAGGAATGATAAAGATGAAGTTTGAGGAACTATACATGGGTTATGTGAAGCAAACATGCATACGTACACAGGTATGGTGAAGCAAAGTCGTGTATACGTGGGTTCTATGAAGAAAATCCACGGACATACATAGTTTTGGTGAAAAAAGGTCGCGTACAGTTTCTACACCATAGTATTCTCAATACCAAGGGTCTTTACTATGGTATTGGCCCATAGTAATGAGCGTGAAAACGGATGTTTGATCCTATCAAAGAATACCATCGACATAACTATGGAAGTGGCCTAAGGTATTGGCTAAGGCCTAAGCAGTATAAGGATATGGGGATCAAAGTGATAAGTGTGCATGACGTGGGTTATTGATGAATTGTTTGATCTCAAATAAGTGTGGACATGGGAGTGTGATGATAGATCAAATTTTATAGATCTAAAATGACCACACATTGAATAATTTGCTTATGGGTTGATAGATTTATGATGATGATGTTATGATGTGTGTATTTTACAGTGTGTGTCAAGATTTAGGTTTGATTGATGATCAGGTGTGTTGTGAAGGAATTATTTAGTAGTTACAGTTCTATACGCAGTTTTTCTTCAGAATAACGTGTACATATGAGGATAATATTTTAGGTAGTAGCATATAGATTTTGCAGAATGGATAGATCTATACATGGGTATTCCTATTGAAAGGAACATACATACATGTAATTATCTTATAAGGTTCATGTACATATGCTAGGGTTTTCCATATATGAAGTCTGGTTAGTCATGTTGTGTTTGTTGATGTCTGTCAATGATGTATTTCATGATGATCTATTTTTTACAGTGCTGATTGAGGTTGATCTGATTATGTTATGAAAAGATGCTACTATGTATTTGACTCAGAGATTTTTGACAAGGTCAATATGTGCTTGAGTGATTGATTTCAGTAGTAGTGATTTAGTTCCAGTGTTCAGTATTTTCATATCTGTACGTGGATTAACTAAAACAAAAGAGCATATATACGAAGGTACGTATTAAAATAATAATGTATATATTCTAACATAAGATTGATCAGGGTTTGTAGTGACATGATCAAGTTTCTGTGATGAACAATAGGTGGTCTAACATTTCGATGAAGATTATATAGTGAATTGAAATGATAAAGTTTCTTTGGTTGATTGAGATTCAGTATTTGGCTTATTCAATGATTTGGTGATTAAGTTGGTTTAGTGATTTGATACAAGTGTTGGTTTCAGTATTGTTGTCTGATAATTGGAATGGATCTAGTTTGAAATATTCTCAAAAGTGATCCAAAAATAAAAGAGAATAAGGGGGTTGTAGCTCCCTTCCAGTAGATGATGGAAAACAAGAGAAGGTTTTAGCCTTCTGCAAGTGAGTTCGTGTACGTTGGTATGAGTATGCACTAGTACATGATTATAAGATGATTTCTTTATAATAGAAGATAAGTACAAAGATGACAACAACAATGGTTTTTTCCCACATTGGGTTTCCACTTAAAACATCCCGTGTTTATGTTTTGGTTGTGTGAGATGATTTATTCTCTTCTTACTACACATGATTACTAATGATTATTGGAGTACTAATATACTAGTCCAAGTTAAACACATGATGAATTAACTAAAATTGTTAGTGAATTGGATACACGCTACTTTCCTTCATCAAAATAACATACATATGCAAGTTTACTTCATAACAATTACGTACAAAAACATGAATAAGAAAAAAAGTTTAAGTAGTTTAAAATACTGATTCACTGCCCCCTCTCAGTATTTTTCTAGCAATTGGTTTAAGAGTAGGTCATATAGAAGAATCTTGATCACTTGAAGGAAGATTCATCAAGATGAGAAACCAAGTAGGATCAACATCTATCAGGTGACCATTGTTCAATGGATCCAATTTGGTTTTATGGAAAGTTAGAACAAGAGCTTATCTTCAGTCACTTGGAGAAAATGTTTGGGGAATTGTTGAAGGAGGCTATCCATATCCATCATCTATTACCACATATGAAGCAACAAAGAAAAAATACAAGACCAATGAAAAGAAGTCCAACGCTCTATTAGGAAGATTGAAAGAATCAAAATTTGTTAAATTCACCCAACTGAATACTGAAAAATCTATATGGGATAAGATCATCCAAAGTTATGAAGGTGACACCAAAGTAAAAAACGAAAACTTCAAACTTTTAGAATTCAATATGAAACTCTTGAAATTCATAATGCTGAAAGTATAGCAAGTTTCTTTATTAGGGTAGATGAGATCATGAATTCTATGAGAAATATTGGTGAAGAAATAAAAGAATCATCACTGGTTTGGAAAATATTAAGATCTCTAATCCCGAGGTTCGATTCTAAAGTTTTTTCCATTGAAGAAATGTAGGATTTTAAGAATCTTACTATTGAAAAACTTCATGGGATTCTAATAGCCTATGAAATGAGAAATGGGGGTCCATCAGATATTAGAGAGGTTTCATTCAAAGCTACTTCTAAAGGAAAGGAAAAGGAGGAGCTCAAGGAATGAGTTTACGTTTTAGATGAAGAAAAAGCAAATTTTGTAAAGAAACTCCAAGTAGGTACTAGAAGATTTAGAGGTAAGCTTCCTTTCAAATGTTTTGAATGTGGAAGAGTTGGTCATTATGTTGTTAAATTCTGTTATAGAGAAAACCATGAGAAAGGTAAGGATGCTACAATAATGAAGGTTGGAAGAAGGTTCAAAAACAAGAGAAGCTTCTACACACACGAAGATAGTTGTGATGGTATTTCAAATGGAGAAGAAGGTGAGTTTGATCAAGAATATCAACTACTTATGGAATTTGAAGATAAATGTATTGATGAAACTATTGATGTTTTTATAGATTACCTATAAGAAAAGGGTAATCTTATAGAAGAAATAACTCGGCTTAAAATTCCATTAGTATTGACACTTTTGAAAACGCTGATTGTCGATATGTGATATGGCCTGGTCACTGACTATCGGTTCTACTATGTACAAGACCCTTCCAATTATAGATTTACAACATGCCCATACTCTAACTTTTGATTCTGGAGTCCATATAGGGAGTTATATATACTGTTGGAAAGCTGCTTCAGAGCACTTTCCAATGGAGAGGGTGTGATTTAGTTTTGAGGGATTCTATGGCATTAGAGGCTAGCTCCAAATGTCTTTGTTCTTTTTACCTTTTGTACAACTAGAACTCTTTTTGCAGAAGGTGGCAACATAATGAATCATAATGAGTCTCCTTGTGATGTTTTAAATCTTCATTAGAAAACAATGACCTTAACATGGAGGGAAAAATAACATGAAGAACAAGATATGAATGTAGGAAATGACTCTACTACCATCCAGGCACTAAAAATTTGTGGGTTACTGAAATTATTATGGCTTCTTGGTATGAGGAAATAGATGTAGCTTCCAGAATATCTTATACATTCATGGGATGTTCAAGCTCAGACCTTCATATTAGGAGCACATCTACTTGAAATAAAGGTATAGGACATATTTTTTGACTAGTTTATCTATGCGAGGTGCCCCTATCTCCTTCTTAGGTAGGAGAAGGGGTGGAGAGACATTCAAGAACTATATTGCAACTCATTGTAGACCTTGAGCCCATCCAACAAGGGACGCAAAAATCAACAAAAAATATGTGCACTGATTTCCTTTAAAAATGATCCTATTCATTATTTCCATATTGGCTGACAGTTCTACACTTCAGGCCAATAGGTCATACATGTAGTGTGCCCCAGAATATATGGAGCCAACTTTTTTCAATTGGAGTGAGGGATATTGGTCAACATGAAAGAGAAGATGACTAAAGAAACATGTGGATGACTGATGTTTTTTTACCATGGTTTGATCTTGATCTCCTTTTCTTTAGAATAGATTCCATTGATACATCCTCAACATATCACACTCGAGCCCATTGATCCGAGAGTTCCGAAGATGAGGAGGTGGATAGATCTTATGCCCCAACATGCAGGTCTGTCGGTAGTCAATTTCTCACCAGACTACTTTAGATGGTTGCGTAGATAATTCATTATGATAGATGATTATTCATACGCAGGGATATAATTTTGTGGAGACCCTGAGCTCATGCTTCTTGAGGGTGAGCAGTGTGGTGCTATGGGTATGACATTTCAACCATTTTTTATTTTAAGTTTTACAATTTGTTTTGTTTTGTTTTTAAATGTATCTGAGACTAAACTATTGTTTTTTTCATGTAGATATTAGGCCATTGGACCTATAGGTTCTTCATATCTCCAGCGTTTTGGAGATCCATAACAGGCAATTGTACCAGCATAGGTTGTTGTAGTAGGATGACATGTACTGCAAGATCTCAATGTCGCTAAGAGCCTAGTAGAGGTAGAGTGCCACATGGAGGCGCTAACAAATAGGATAGATGAAACCACGGTCGATTGACTTCCTATGTGACTTCAAAAACACACTATGTGAGTGCCAAGCCATATAGGTTAGCTATTATGCAAGACAACTCATGCAGTGGCATGCTATCATGAGCACTATGATTAGTCTAATAGGAAGCTTATATCCATATTTGCATGTGGTTTCTGATATGATAGGTTGTGTGGCCATATGTGTCTCAGGCACAAATTTTGTAAAACAAAACCTTTATATATAAAACTATCTGTAGTTTTTATTATGTTCCTATTATTACTTTCAATGGATGTAGTGTGTAATGAAATTTATTTACCTATGTCACAAATGTCTATCTAAAACATTATTAACTAGTGTATCTCTCAATGTGTTCAGATTTCTAGAAATATGTTAATATTGGATGAAATCAAAGTTTATTTCTAGAAGGTGGACCCTTAAGAACATGCGAAGAATAATTGAAATTCTAACTGAATAGTCATTAGTCAATTGTTGTACTACAAGATGTGAGTCAAGTCTGATGACTAAATGTCAGATGGTGTGTGAAATAACATTAGGCCAAAGCTTGACCACTACACTATACTCAACGATGTTATTGGTAGAGTGACCAATATAGATCACTTGTAGACTCACTAACTCACCATTTGGAGCAAAGAAAGACCATGTTGCAAAAGATTCTAAGTACTACAACTAGCACCATCAGCATAACCAACATATGTTTCAGAGGATGTCGACATCTGAAAACCAAATGTAAACGAGATCAATATAAATCGTAGTAAACTCTAAAGAGACACATTGCAAACACTCTAAACATACCTATATACAATATGTACATAATGCACTATGCAAAAAATCAAGCATAGTATTTCTTAAGGTACAACCCATTTCTAGGTTGTGCTAGTAGAACTTCATCAAAGTTGACTAGCTCGTAGGCCAAATTAAGCAAGGAAAACTCTTAACAATATATGGACCTAGCCACATGGGTTGGAACTTTCATGGTACTAATTTATCATATTCTTATTCATATAGAAGGACAAGGTCTCCTTTCGAGAAGCCATGAAGCTTGAAATTTTTGTCATGTTGCGCCTTGACACATTTCTTATAGGCTTTATTATCCATAGTGACATATCGCTTGGTCTCATCTAAGAGCGTCAGATGTAATATAAGTTCCTCTTCTATGGAGATAGTAGGAATAATTTCTACAACAACTTTAGTTACATAATATCACATTCAATTGGAATGATTGCTTCCACATGTAAAACAATTGGAATGGTGTAAATCGAGTAGCAGTCCTAATAAAGGTTTGGCATGCCCACAAGGCAACATAAAGAAGAAAATGCCAATATGATCAATGGACCCCTACCATACATTGAAGCATTTTTTTGAGAACTTTATTAATAGCCTCAAGTTGCTTGTTATCTTGAGGGTAGTAGGAAGTGGAACTTTTGTGAGAGAGTCCTAACTTGACAGTAGTTCAGACATCATGTGATTATGAAAGTGTTTCTCATGGTCCATAACTATGACTTGCGGAACACGAATCCATGTGATGACAAGGTTAAAGAAAAAATACACAGTTTTTTATCTAGTATTATTAGATGTAGTCATTTCCTCACCCCATTTAGTAAATTAATAAATTCCTATAATGATATAGCCATGCCCCCGATCGAGTGAGGGTTACATGTCATGAAATTGATATGCCATTTTTCAAAAGGACCTATGGAGATAATAAAATGCAGAGTGGGTGGAGCACATGTCTTATGGTTGTAAATTTGGCATGCATGACACTTTTGGACAATGAGAATAAAATCAGGAAATATGGTAGGCCAAAATTAACCAACACAAAAAATATTATGTATGGTGTCATTACTAAAAAAATTATTGCGACATGCCCCCGAGTGGCATTCATTAAGGAACTTATCGGCCTACTCATGGGTGAGGCACCTTCATAAAAACATATTGATACCACGATGATAAATAGTTTCATTGATGATGATGTAATGCTTGCCTTGGTATCGAATATGTCATTGTTCGTAGCGAGAGGTATCAGACCAGAAAGTATGGGTCTAGAGATATATAAGAATGTCTCCATACCATGGGTCAGATGATGAGATCATAAAAAATGACTCGTCTGGAATGGAATTTTCAAATGTTGATTCAGAATCAGTAGTTGGAAGGTCGCAAATAAGCTCAAAAAAATTAAGGATTTCTTGGATATGGACTTGATCAATTTCAAATCAAACCCTTGTAGGATGACGATCCATTTGGAGTATTTCCCCCCCAGTAATAGACGTGACAAAAGAAGGGTTTTAATCTAAAACAACCATAGTTTTCTAGAGCAATATATAATGGCGATACCTTTGGATGACTTGGACAACTTCTAAACCTAACTTTTCCACATGTGTGTAGTTTATTTCCATATCATTAATATTTTGAGTCAAATAATACATCAGATGTTGAGTCCCTACATCGTCTTCTTGGACCAATACCATTTCTATGGTAGTAACTACAATAGCAAGATACAAGAAATAACTACGCTGGTAATTAGGGGGATAGAATAGAGTTGCCCGAATCAGTAAATCTTTTAAGGCATCAAATTCATGTTCAGAAATGTTATTCTGATGGAAGGGAATCCCTTTATTAAGCAGATATGTGAATTATTTTGTCAACTTAGAGTAATTAGGGACAAACTTCTGGAAAAAGTTAGCCTTCCCCTGGAGTTGTTGAAGCTGAATGAGGGAAGACGGAGCAGGAAAATTGATGATTTATTGAAATTTCAAGGGATTGATATGAATTCCATGTTTTGAAATGAAAAAACCAATAAGTCGACTAGAACTAACACAAAACACACATTGGTGAGGATTGAGTCATATTATAATGTTTACATCGTAAAAATATGGCTCAAAGATGCATTGGGTGATGAGTCCAATTTTTAGAATGAGCATCTAGATCATCCAAATAAGGTTGCATGATATGTTTCATGCCATGGAAGGCATAATCCATCACCCTTTGAAACATATCCCTGATAATATTTAAGAAAAAGGGAAGTCTCTGGTATGAAAATTTACCCCAGGGAAAAATGAATGAAATATTTGGTTGATTCGCCGATAGAATGTTGATTTGATTATAGCCAAAGAAACCATCCATAAATGAATATATCTCACATCTAGTGCAATAATCAACAATCTAGTTGAAGAACGGGGTTGGGTAATTTTCCTTTGGAAAATCATGATTTATATCCTAATAATCGACGTATACATCGATTGTTCCCTATTTCTTCATGAAATGAACAATATTTGACACTCAATTAGTTAAAGGAACTGGGTAGATGAAACCAGCACACATAATTTTTTCAACTTCGACTCTAATCACGATATCCTTCCTAGGATGGAACAAAATGAGGCGCTATTGGACTAGTTTAACATCAGGATAAGTTTTAATTTCATGCACCACTATATTCATATCGATACCTAGAATTTCCTTAGAAGACCAGGAAAAGGCATCTCAGAATTCCTAAAATAGGGCCTTATTGGTCTGAATCTCATTGAGAGAGAAATATACACTGATGTATAGATTATCAACAATACCCAATTTAATCGATATATCGAGAGGTATTGTCTCTTTGATATTTGATCATTTCTTTTCAGAAGAAAATTCGAGAATTTAAATGGAATTCATAGGAAACTCAATGATATTGGGTTGATACAGGCAACTGAGATTATCCTCAATCGAATCTGGTAAGTAAGAAAGATGGCGATTATCATCCCATGGTACATCATCTGGCATCATGATATTCATGATGCTCTCATTAGTAGGGAATGTGTGAGATAAAATATTATAAGACATTCCATAATCCAATGAACGATCAATCCAATTGATCAAAGAGGTAAGATTAGGATGAGCTGCACAAGAAGAATAAATGGCTTCATAATCAAGCTCAATAGGGTTTAGTGGCATTTTGTCACCAAAACTATAGATGTTAGTTTCATCTGATATAATCCAAGGATCAGTTGGAATAGTGAAATATGATATCATATTGATATAGGCAACTGAAGGATAATTATCGGGAAGTGAAGGCAGAGGAAGCAAAAAGGTTCCCATGAGAGAGGAATCCTTAAGCAGTCCAACCCTGAAATGTTGATAAGGGTGCAAAATTTCCCCTATAAGAGGGACACTTCATGTAACTTATGAATTAGAGGCAAAGAAGGTGATTTGATCGATGGATAAGATCTTGCATATATGGGAATAGGTGATAATCTGAAATACGTTGAAACAAAAGCAGCCATGGCGTAAACCCACGTGCGACCTAATAAATTGTTATAGTCAATAAGTCCATTAATAAATTATACTTATATGGACATAGATTTGCCTCCTAAATCTACTTGCAAGGAGTTCAAAATACCACAAGGTTTATATTTTTGTCCGTCAAAAGCCTTCAAGGTTGTCGGTGAATAACTCAATTGAGGAGAACCAATCGCCTTCCTATAGGATAAAGACATAATGCAGGATGAGGCTCCTTCAACTACAATATAATGATGGATTTTGTTATTGTAGATGACAACGTCGATCATAAAATATAATAGAGTTGGATGTTAAGGTGAATACTTCTCATGATTGAAAACTACTAGGTTAGAATCCAAAGGATCAATACATCTAATGGAAGAAATAAAAGCCTTCTTTTGGGTGGGACAATTTTGCAACACCTCAAGTGTGGACATAGATGATGGAGACTGAGCTAGGTCCTCAACTACATTATAATTTTGAGTAGCTCGCATGTGAGGGTTGAAATAAGAGTTATGAATAACGCCCTTCAGAGGCTTAATGGTTAATTCCATAGGAATCACAGGTAGCATCAAATCCAATGGAGATGGAGTCGAACTGGTAGTTTGATCATTATCCTGACTATTCATAACATTCACATTACCATAGTATTTACTTCAGGTGGCTACCATAATATAATAATTAGGCTTTGCAGAGAAAATCATTAAAATCGAGCTAGAGGAAGTAGGTTCATGCGAAACCATGCGAGTCTCATGATTGGGAAATAGGTCAGTCAACACAACATGAGAAGAAAAATATTTGAGAAATTGGTTCACTTCCACATGATGAGGATAGTCACGAGTGAAGTGGTCCTTGTTATAGATCAAACATGGATAGTGAGGCTTTCATTTCTCATTAGAGGAATGATTGGTTTTTTATCCCATGGAGGAGAATCTTTCTTATTCTTTCCTTTACCTTTCTTCTTACTTCTTGGTTGTTGTTAAGATTTATCTTTATTGGACTCAACGGTATTAATATCAGAATTATAAGTCATAGGAGGATTGGATGGAGGGTTTTGGGAAGTCATAAGAGAAGCACCAGATGGTTTAGTCTCAGATTGTGAACTGGTAGAACCAACCATGCCATCAATAGAATGTGATTCTTTACTAGGAGGTTTAGGAACAATGTTTGAGGGTCCGAGACTGTTTTCTGTATTTTCTCATGAAGCATGCTATATTGGGTATGTTAGGTTCCTACACCAATAGGAGTCATAATTTTTGAATGACTAATATTAAAACTCGTAATATGTACATACCTTTGCTTTCTGTAAATGTTTTCCATATTCAAAAATTGAAAAAAATGTAAAGAGGGTATGTCCTAAAAGAATAATAAAAGAACAAAAAAAACAAAATGGCCAAAAAAGATGAAAAATATGAACACCAAGAAAAGGAAAAGACCATGAAATTGAGAAAACCAAAATGCCACTCCTATTTTACTTTTGTGCAGAATAAATGATTGTGTGCAGCTTGTTATTCATGCCAAAATCCATGGTAATCAAACTATTCAATCTTGATTATGCCATGTTTTCAATTTCATGTCTATAGATAGAGAATAAAATCTGGCCAAACAGTGTAACCTTGGCAGATAATTAGATAGGTAGAGTTAATAAAAGGAGATCAACTATTTAATCTGAGCCCTGGGATGTAATAAGGTTAAATTTAGTTATATATTTATTGTAAAGAAAAGAAATATGTTTGATAAGTGTTTGCTAGCTGAAATGCACCCCAATAAAGAGAAGTAAAACTAGTAGGATGAGTAGATGGGTAAGTAGAAGAAAGGTTGTAGAAGTTATGATGATTGGTTAGACAAAAAGCATATTTATCATTCTCATCATAAAATTTCCAAATGTGTGTGGGAAATTAAGCATGCATAAGGTTTACAAAGTTAATTAATTAACTTCCCCCATTCATTTCACCCCTTTACTTTACTAATTTCCCACAAATAATGTTCAAAGTACCAAAACCTTTAAGTCAAAGAGGCTCAGAGCATTTATCTGGCTTTTGGAGGGATCAGACCCTCGGCTCAATTACTTATAGGAAATAAGTACTAAAACCCCCTCATAAAAATTCATCTCCCCCTTCAATTCATTTATCCCTTTCATTTCCTGTCATTTCCTTAATAAAACCCCTTTTTCTAAGGTTAAACACTATTCACCTAGGAAAAGAAATCACCCCCATGTAAAACCCTTTTTTCCCAAAAAACCACAAAAACACCTTATCCTAAGTATTTATGTTAATATTGGAAAAGCATTAAAACATGAAAAATCATTTACTTAGTGTGTGGTGTCCCCTTTCCGCCAATTTTTTTTAATTACTAATTTTATTTATTAAATCCCAATAAAAACCCATTACCCTATATATGTTTAACTCCTACATATAAATTAACCCTACCCTTAGTTTAAATATAAACTATAATTTCACCCAAACCCCAAAAACCTAGTAACTAATCGATCTATGATTAAGTTAGGCAAAGACCCAATTAATCCCTCTAGAAATGACCTCGACGCCTTAAACCCGCCTTAATCCGTCATTAACCCAAATACCACCACACTAATCATTTTCTAGGCCCCCCCTATTAGCCTTCGTGCAACTTCCTGTGCAACTTCCCCGCCCAATCACCATGTGATCATCTTCCTTCACATCTGATGGCCCTTATCCATATCGGGCGGACCCAATGTCCGAACAATACCTGTCCAATAAAGCTGTTTTCTGTTGCGTCCCTGATGCTATGTGTCATTCAACGTATGGAATCGAGTGGCCTCCCCTCAGTGCCATCGAGTGCCCAAAAGTGGTGTGATCGAAACCATTTACCACCCACCTACTACATGAAAAAATGGTTACTGTTCACCTCGCTACACAACAAAATGACCACTGTTCACCCGTAACCACCAAAATTGACTTTCACGCATAAAGCCAAAAGCCCCAAATCATTTGTTTTTATCATTTTTTCAACTGTAAACCTCCATGCACGCACCTGTGAATGTTGAAGCTATCAACCTACGTCCAATTGCACCCTAAGGACGCCACAAAGCACCTAGTTTACTTTCTAGCCTACATAGACCTTTTTCGACCATTTGCAGTTGCCATCCACCCTACTTAGAGATAGTTTTCCTTAAATTCTAGGTATTTAAGCCATAATTCACTGGAAAATCTATCAATTTCAGAACCAGTTACTGAGTTTTCTTAGTTAAAGTAAAAATTAATTAAATAAACTCAAAGAACTCAAACCTACTCTGTGTTGAACCACCATTTCCCTAAAAACTGTAAATTATCTCCCCCACTCTCAAATCCACAAGAATTGAGAATGGCTGCCCAAATTTCCATGGATGTAAGGCCTGACACCACTCCCCATCTAACTTGGACCACCTTCCCTTAGCTTATATGATTTTGAGATAAGGGACACCTCTGTCCTAGAATCCCTGCTCAAAGTACACTGTCGAAGCAGGGATAGATAATTGAACCATGCTGATGAAATTGATCTTTGGGAGTCCAATTTACCCAGGTACTAGTTCCCAGAAGTCCACATTTTCCTAGAAATTGTACACTACTGTCATGCCAATTATATTCCTAGTGAAAGAGTAGTGATGTCTCCTAACCAGACCATACTTTTCACCATCACTGTTGAATCTATTAATGAGATACTGCAACTTCAACCAGGGCAAAACCTGACTTCTCTTTCAATTGGAAGCTTATTAGACCAGTTCCCCAAACTTACCAGTGTAAAATTGGCTGAGATGTTCCAAACATTCATCAGAGAAGAAAGACATATCCCAAAGGATACTCCTCCATATGTAATTTCCATTTTCCCCCATTTGGTCAGGACATTGTAACCATGATATCTAGTGTCCTAGGTTATAACACCAGTGAATATATTGATGAAATTATCCTAGCTTTCATGTCCATCTACACTCTAGGTCAACCTCCTGTTTTTATCTATGACTATGCCAAATTTATAGCTGATAGGATGCATGACCAATTTCTCAGAATGAGCAACGAGAGAGTCTTCAAATACTCCTCTATTTTGTACCACCTTTTTCTATATCTCCAGTCAGACAAGTTTCCATTCACCCTACAAAAGCTTGATACAAAAGGTCAGCCCAAATCTGTCATTTTCTGGACTCCTTTGGTCCACAAATATCACTCCCCATATTCATATGCTGACCTTATTGACCTATTTGTGCATCCAATTATGAGAATGTTGATAGGAAGCGCTCCTCCAAGAATCAGTTCAAACATAAAAAGGGTCCTCCAGTTGTCAAAATAGTCCAAGGTAGGTGATTGGTACTTGTACCAAAACCATATTGAGATCAGAATCTATGGTTGCATGCTGGAACCATAAAAACTCCCCAAATACCTCCCAATGAGGTTATTTTCTTTAGAGTACTACAAGAAAATTATCAGTGCAGATGAAACAAGCTTTGTCAATGCCAAGAATAAGGCTAAATTCAAAATAAAGGACCAACTAGGCCCCTTCATATGTAACTCTAGGGAAGCAGGCCAAGAAGAAAATTTAATATTGCAAAGCATGAAATACCAAAGAAGTTTTCTTTGGAGATACGACCCTTTGAATTCATAACCAAAAAGAGACAAAAGGTCAAGCCTAGGACCTTTCATTCATCACCGCATTCCTAAAATTGAAGCCTTTGCAAACCAATCAGAATGGGGAAAAGTGACCTTAGTAGATCAGGACAACACCAAAGTAGACATTGAGAATGCACTCATTGACCTAGAGAAACAACTTGATGAGGGTTATTTTCTACAGTTGCCAAAAGAATCATAGGTACCAGAAGAATGACAGGTCCTAGAGGGAGCATAAGTACTAGACCTGTTAGAGGTGCCAGATCAAACAGACATACCAGAGAAATCAGATAAATCAGAAACCACCATGAGTACCCCTCCAGTTCTACAAACTCCTCTAAATGAGGAGAAAATCCTCAAGAGAAATAGGGAAGGGGTCACTACTTCAAAAAGAGTAACATCATAAGCCCATGCAGAGACAAGCTAGGCTAAGAGACAAAGAGTGAATCCTATCTCTGAACAAGAATATACAGAGGAGACACCTGAGGTTACAAACATAAAAAGAGATAGTAGTCGACTTGCCACTCCATCTAGAGGTAGCCTAGAACATTCCACATCACACACTCAGATGTTGGAAAGGCAAAAAAGTGTTGAGGTATCCTCTTTCAGAATGCTAGCAGATAAAGACCAAGATATTAAGGAGAGATACAAAGAAATAAAGGCTAGAAATGAGAGACTGAAAGCCTAAACCTATGCACAATATCTGAAGATGACCCCTACCAATCAAACTAGGCTTATGTTAGCCTTTGATGTTAAAGAGGGGAAAATGCAGATAACATTCATCAAGCCAACCACTCAACAGCTAAGGACAACAACATATTTTAAAAGGGTGGATTTTGAAGTACTGGCAAGGGATATTCATCCCATTGACCAGATTGAGCTACACAAGCAAAAAAGGGAGATGATATACTCCACCTTAATAGGGAAATCCATTGCTGTCCACCAACTGCAAAACTCTCTTAACAATATATCAGAATAGTTCCAGTTGGAGAAGGCCTCCTCACAGGCCAAAGATACTACAATCAAGTCCTTAGATGACTTAGTGATTGAGTTGGGACACAATCCTAAAGATGTAAAAGTTGTAGAGCAGCTGATTAAGAAGAAAAATGTTGACATTACTGCACTCAAGAAGTAGCTAAAGATACCCCAACTGCATCACCCATAGACACAAGAAGTCCTAGAAGCACAAAAAGGACATGAAGTGCTCATGGACTTGGTCCTGAAGCTAAATGATCAACTCAAGGAGATAGAGAAGGAGTTGGAAACTTTAATTCAATCGAAGCAAAGTGACTTGGCCACAACTTCTAGAACTGTCATCCCCACAGTGTCAACAATAGTTCTTTCCACAATGGCAGCATCATTGGCACCTACAGCTCCACCTGCCACATCACTGTCAATTACAACTGAGTCCACTACAACAGCAAGTACATCAACTGAGAGTAGCAAAAATCGTAAAAGCCATGGAGGAGATGTCCATCTAGGCTACAAAGCTCAAAATATTAAAGGAGAAAGTGGAAATTTTGGAAACTAATTTCAAACTTGCCCAAATTTAGCAAAGAGAAGAAACACAGAAAGCCCAAAGAATGGGTGAGAAAATCAAAGTCCTGGAGAAATATTTGACACTGCAGAAGCCACTACGACAGACTAAAGAGATGCTCTGGGCCAATATCATTGACTTTATCAATGATATTTGGCCATCAATCCAACTTATATTTGAGAAAACAGAATTAGTGAAGATAGCCACTGAAGCCATCCAAAAAGTGAAGGAATAATTGGGAGATAAACCACAGGATTCAAATCGACTCATCCACTTCTTGAAAAACAAGAACAAATATGAGCTCCAAGAGCTTAACATAGAAGATAGGACTGAAGCTATTCTGGAGATTAGAAAGGTTATCTCCAAAAGAAACCTTATGCTCAACTTAGAAGAGAAGTGCCACAACATGCAGGTAGCCATTGACAGGTTTATGGCTAAATTTCAAATTTTGAGGGACAAAGGTCTTCCCAGTCATACGGTCACCAATGAAAAACTCATGACCCAATTGGACTATAGTGATAGACTCAGGAGATTGGCCAAGGAACAAACCGGATCTTCAGCCATTAAAGCCCTGCCAATAGGCAAAGTATTATATGATACATTGGAGAACCTGTTTTTCCTATAACATGAGGTGAAACATTTCTTTCTCACCAAGCTCAATTTTGCAAAATACACAGAGGCAAACGAAATTTATAGAAGAATGTTGAAAGTGAGATTGCCTGAGGCAAAATGGTGGGAGAAAATGACATATTTACTATGAAAATGTTTCACATCAGAAAGTTACCACAAAAAATCTAAAGGCAGCTAGGTAAAACAAGTAAAAGATAGATCAGCAGGGTCAAAGAGTAACAGAGTCAAAGAGTATTAGTGAAAGATGAAAGTAAAGAAGATTTTAGCATAGAAATACCACAACTATCAGCCAGCTTAAAGGGCTCAAAACTCAACAGGAAAAACCAGTAACACCACAATAAAGGGGACTGCAAGAAGTAGTTCTACATCTGTCTCTATCTTCATGCATGAAGATATTTTATTCCCTAGATTAATTCTCAAATTGTTATGAGATATTTTGTAATTATTTTTTGCATAAATACTTCACATTTCGAAGTACATAGGGTCGATGCCAAGACATTTTTCTACAATTTTTCTCTCAAATCAAAATTATATTGTGTTAATGACTAGATTGGCTTACTGGATCAAGGAATAAAGATCAGATATTTTATAGGATTCTTGTGTAAAGTGAAATACAAATAAGTATTCTCTCATATCCAATGTTGTTTTTCCTTATGTTTTTTCCATAATATTTTGTGTAAATTTCTAAAATCTAAATGTATAACAAGGAATGATATTTCAGAAATTGCTTGAATGCACCTTGTCTTGACTATTTTACATTCAAAATGTTTTTCTCCTAAAACTATCTTAGCTAGGGAATTATTAACTACTCCTTAGATTCTGTAGTTTCTCCTCTGGTTTATAGCAAAGGATTATTAATTTCCCTTTGCTCATGATCATCCTTTGTTCTTCATTATCATCCCGTTCCAAGGATTATTAAGTGCCCTTTCATCTTGGTTAGAATTACTTCACCCATTAGGCCTGAAGATTTGCATTTTGTTTCACTAGCCTACCTTGTGAACATTCCCTTTAATGATCTGATATAGTCATGCTATCCATTTGTTGACTCCATAGCCCAATGGCTTGAAGACCTAGCTCTTTCCATCTGCTCTGAGAATTCCACCACCAAACCTTCAAAATCAAAATAAAAACCCCCTTGAAATATCAAGAACTAGCCTAAAATCCCATAAAACAAAGCCAAATTATAAAGAGAGAGCCCTCTCTAGAATTAGGTTGGCTAGAGCCTAAGTCTAAAAGATTGGTTTGTGGTTACCTCAGATGCTTCCTTCTTCTGATAACTTCTAAGAAAAAATCTAAGTGATAACATAGTGGTGACTCCATTGGGGAATAAAATCCTCAGTCTTAATAAACCTTTGAGAAAATTTAAAATATTTCTTTCAACCCTCTTGAAGGGTTTATTAGAAGTTATTTACAAAATTTCACAAAAAGAAAGTAATTAGAAAAGCTTGAAATTCTGGCTTCAAGAAGAACTCACTATACTAGGGTTAATCCAGATCCAAACCCTACCCTAGTAGTGGATAATCCCAACCTAATGTCGAGAAAATCCAAAAGACAAGAGAGTTCAATTAGTCCAACACCTTCAACCAAAGTAGATTCATGCCTTGATGAGTGGTTTTTTTTAGAAGACCTCCCCTTTGATGAGTCATTTGACCTTTCCCTATTTAGAACCAAGTCTAGAAGTGCACTTGATGACATAGTTCTAGATCTAGAGTTTATTTCAGATCTCGAAGTCCAAAAGGAAAACTATTCAATTGTTGAGTATATTCTAAATTCCCCTCAATCATCCCTTACTACTGCTAAGATCCTTGATCTTTCTGAACTAGTGTCAACTACCCTTAGTTCACCATTATCCCCTTCCACCTTTGAAATTCATTCCTCACCTCCATTTATACCTTCACTTCCCTAACAACCTACCATTACCCATCAATCACCTATTACTCCTAGTTCTCCATCAACTACTGTATCATCTCCTAGTACCCCAACCCCACTTCTTAACCCTACCCAACTTAGAGCAATGGCAAATAGATATGCTCCTCTTGTGTAACTTGCCCACTTGGTGCCATGCCACAAGACTACCAAAACAAAATTGTCCAATTTGATGGCATAGGACCTTATATAGCACATCATCATGTAAACAAAATGACACATTACTTTGAATTGCATGTAATTGATATTGGAGATGTTCAAATGAGACTTTTTTCTCGGACTCTAACTGGTGATGTTAGGAAATGGTTTAGATCTTTACCTGCTAATAGCATAGAAAGTCTAGATATATTTTATTAGCAATTTTTAAATATATGTGATCTGCATTTAAACAGGAATGCAACAAAATACAGCGATAACCATATACACAAATATGTAGAAGAAATAATACTACATTTCATTAATGTAAAATACTGAAATATGCTTACAAATACAAATGGAAATAAACCAACTAGGGCAATGGTAGCTTATCTCTAAGAAGAGATGTGACAACTACATGCCTCTGAACTATGTTACAATGAGGCTCGAAGGCCTCTTATTGTTGAGAAACAATGGAAAACCCTAATCAACCAAAAACCTAACCCTCGAAGATGAAATCCCAAACTGTGGGCCTCGTTTGGGTAAATTGGTACATCAACTTCCCAAGGTCGTAACTTTGGCATACGATCTTCGTTTGACACGCACAATATCTTGTTAGAAAGATCTATCGAAGAAATACAACTTTGGGAAGAGAAACGTTGATCCATAAACCCATGTTGCTCTCAGTTTTCCCAAAAAAACGTCGACTAGGGCCTTAAAACAGCTCCGGAAGTTCAAGACCCGAAAAACTGCTAAAAATAGTAAACTGTGCTACAATTAAGGAAACTGAAAAGCTAAAAGGAAAAATGGTGGGGGTCCAAGCAGACTTCGTAGGTGGCCACCAAAATACACCTGGATCATTCCTCCCCCTTTAGGAAGCAACGGTCCCAATTGCTTTGAGTTCCTCCATAGATGAGGAAACGTCTGCTAAACTTGGTCCCTAGTGAGCAACTTGCCTTGGTGAGTGTGCTTGATCTATATGTCCATGATCTGATTAGTTATAACTTGTTCCATGAAATTTGGATTTAAATCTGTGGGTGTGAGTTGTTTTGCAATGTCGTATGTGTCTAGTAATGGTGGAAAGTATGGCCGAAGGCGGTCCACATTGAACGCTGGGTCTAGGCCAATGAATGGGGGAATGCTAAGCTCAAATGAATTGTATCTCACAGCCTTGGTAATGGTGTAAGGACCATATCAAAGTGGTCTGAGTTTCCGATAGGCTCCGATAAGGCATTCCTTTTGCAAATGCAACCAGACTTTGTCGTCCACCTGAAACTTGTGTGGCACTCGATGTTGATCATGTCGCTTCTTGTACTTGGCATTTGATTTCTCCAGAATGTCATGGACCTGTTGGCGAATATGTTGGATGTGCTCAATGAATTTGTTTGCCTTATCTGTTTTGGATTGGACATGAGCCAAATCTGCGTGAGTAGCTGCAATTGGCATGGACACATCAATGGGACATAGTGGCTGGAATCCGAAGCCCACCTGAAAAGGAATGTGTCTAGTCAAGCTATGGAGAGCTCAGTTGTAGGTGTGTTGAACATAGGGGAGACTCTCATCCCATGTGTGTGGATTCTTTGAGTTGTACAT
>APFE030058885.1:0-29417 GCA_000404065.3 Pinus taeda
TACGAAACTGCTGAATTATTTGAAACAGCTTGCTTTTGACCCGAGATCTTTATCACCCAAACATTTGATTGCCAAAAACTCCCTTACCTTACCCTTTTCCTTTGAAATATTTTCAGTGATAACACTCACCATCACAACGGCGGAAAGGCCTTCGGAAGCAAAACCTAGTAGTGATGGTTGGGAGCTAATTATACCATAACTAGAACTACATTGATGAATGAAGACTGAGCCCCAAGGATCATGATCACCCCCATGTTGGTGTATATAAACCATGTAGTTACGTTTACTAGGGTTAGTGATCTAATCACCATACATATTTGGTGTATTACTGCTTGTTAGGTGAACTACCCAACAACCCATATTGAATGTTGGGCTCTTTCCAATCTGTTATAAATATGGGTGATCTCCTTGTCATTAAACAACACATATACAACAGATTTAATATTTCTATCAGTTCAGCTTCATTTGCCGTTGTTCTGTTTTGCGTATGGAGTTCAAGCTCATGTAGCACCTGGTTAGCATTCCTTGTTTTTAAACATGGTATCAGAACGTGGAACATGGAGTTTTTGCCATTGCTTTTTTTTTATTTGGTGTCAGTCAGTGTAGCATGTCCTGGTCATCGCTGTCATCGCTGCTTCCGTTGTTGGCAATGGACGGATTGTTGTTGCAATGGTGGCAACCTCCTCCTTCCCGATTGCAAGGTTTGGCTATTCCGGCCAAAATTGGCACTTCTTGCCCTGAGTTTGCGTGAGAGCATGTTCACTGTCGTTTGCTCCATTGTCTGGTTTTGGAATCAGAGATCATGTGTTTTGGGTATCCCTAGCCTTTGTCTTTGACATGGCCCTTTAATTACATAAAGAGTTCAATTCTCTTTGTGTGAGCAGTTCAATCTTTGCTGCAATGAATTTAATAATTGCCCTTGTCCTCAACCGTCTGCCCACAAAAAATCTCATCTTCCTGGGACTGTGGAGCCCTTGTAACTTATTTTTTGTGTTGGTTGTGGAGTCATGGTGTTGGTTGTTTCTTCTTCATATGCTCCTGAGTAGATAAGCATTTTGGCTCTGGTTTTGATGTTCTAGCAGCGTGTCGACAATCATGGCAGACTCAGAAGCCAAGCAAGTTGGCAATGTTCATGGCCAGCCACTGATTGGTTTCGTTCATTATTCGGAATATATGAGTCTGACTAAAGAAAGTGGCAAGGCTCTGTTTCTGGTTCATGGGAAGGCTCGGTGTGCTCTTTCCACAGCAGTGGTTACTTCAAGCATCATCCAGCAGTGTTGTCGTGTCTTAATCTCATCCTTGCTCAGATCCAAGCTTTCTTGGGATTTGCTCGTGACTGTTTGCAGCAGTCACATATGGATCTTCTGTACTGGAGTGACAACTCATCTTTGCTTAGTCTATCTGTTTGGAGTTCTTATGAGGATCTTTGATGGTGTTGCGTGCTTCAGTTACTTGGCCCTCTTTAGAGTTTTGGTCATACCTCCTATATTGAGCTTTCAGCCTCCACAGGCCTCATTGCTCTTTTGATGGTTGATGGTGTTTGCTTCTACTTGAAGCCCTCGTTTTGGTTCATACTCAACACCAGTCTTTTTGGAACATTCATGTGGTAATTGTCAATGGTTTCCATTCTTGTGCCTTTACGACCAATTCTCTTCCACTTCAGAATTCAACCATGTTCATTGAAGTTATTTGGCCCTCTTTTTCAGAGATTTGGTCTTACTTCCTGATTGGAGAATTCAACTTCCGCAGACCTCATGCTCTTGCCTTTCAATGCATCTTTGTGAGATCTTCTTTAGTTTCAGCTCCAAGGTGTTTTAGCATTTGGTGTTACTCCCTTCCAAGAGCCTCATTCTAGTCCTTTTGTCAGCGTTCATCCATATAACATTTTGTACATAGGCACCTACCATTGAGATTTAACGTTTTTCTTCGTACTTCCCTAAGTTGCACTAATAGAGAGGGGGGTGTTGGTGTAGATACACCATGTAGTTAAGTTTAGTTAGGACAATGATCTAATCACTGTCAATATCTTGGTAGGTGAACTAACAACAACCCGTATTTAATGCTGGGCTCGTCCCAGTTTATTATGAGTGATCTTATTGCAATTAAACAACACATATACAACAGGTGTGATATTTCTGTCAGTTCTGTTTTTTTGTTTTTGGCTGTTGTTCTGTTTTGTGCATGGAGTTCAAGCTCGTGTGTGATCCCGGTTAGCGTTCCTTGATTTTAAACACCCCCAAACCCGAATTATAATTTAAGGAAGGAATCATCAAGATATCCATGGAATGTGCACAAAAATTTGAAATTCGCAAAATCTTAACCTGAGCTTAACAAGCTATAGTTGGTTATGACGGTCTTCAGAATAAAAATGAATCCTACCTGATATTCCCATTCGGCAGCCACGGCCTTGGACAATGCCAGGGTAGGCAACTTGAGAGGCGTCTTGGTGGGCGTTTTCAGCGTCCGATAATCCAGCATTATAGTCCACCCACTCCCATCGTCCGCTTGCCTTGTGGTCACGTTCTTATAAAACCTCTTCCCTATGATGGATCCAGCGGCTGCAGACAACGGAATTGTAGCGGATGAATCGCCAACAGCTGCTGGAGGGGTATATATGACCTCCGAATTATTGTCTTCCTTTGAATTTGCAGCATCTTGATCAGAAGAAGATGATGGCTCGGCCACTGCTGTGCTATAATTTCGAGAGTCCGAAACGGGGAGTTGGAGACGTCGAATGGGCTTGCAGGCTGATATGTTGGAGAGCTTATGCCAGGCGGATATGCTTCTGACTAACATTTTGTAGCGTGAAAGAAGCATTCTCCAAATATCGGTGGCCAAATCGGCAAAA
Organism: Pinus taeda; assembly: GCA_000404065.3. Lineage (NCBI taxonomy): Eukaryota > Viridiplantae > Streptophyta > Pinopsida > Pinales > Pinaceae > Pinus > Pinus taeda. Next base: position 2,849 of record APFE030058885.1, read on the forward strand.
ACCCTCGCCCTGGGTTTTAAGAGTTTAACGAAGATGTTTTCATTAACGATTTAGTGATGTTTCCACGATGGCATATGCATTCTTTAGGTTCTCTTGGTTACAGGGGCATATGCCGCCTCTTGGTTCGAGGCAGATACTCTTTGTTGCGTTATTCGTATGTGAAAACCAGCGGATTGTTTGGTGTTTTTGTTACAGACTAAACAAAATATTGACGGCCGCATTAAGATTATTGAAAACGCCTTACCGGAAATTCTATATACATCCAGAAAAACGTTGGATACGAATTGATATTGAAATGAGCTATTTTAGGATAAACGGGGAAGAGAGTTAAATTTCATTTTTTTAATTAAGTTGATTGTAAATGTAAATTTTAAGTTAGTGGCAAGTCCAACTTAGGAGGAAATTTTTATGATTTAGTAAGGATTGAGATGCTTTAAATAGAGGATTTTTTTTTAAGATAATCAATATATAAAAGTAATTTACAAAGGAGTATTATATATAATTTTTTTTAAAATGGTTTTTAATTTTTTTTTCAAAAGGGGAAAAATTAAGATAATCAATATATAAGTAATTCTCAATGAAGCATCATGTCACAATGAGATATGTAAGAAAATGTTATCATTATGGAATATTTATTTTTTTTATCTTATCATAACAAGTTAAATCTCTTGTCAACAATTTTAACTCTAAACAAAAATATGTGAGACCTATTTCCTATGTATTTGAGCTATTGACCCCTAAACACATTAATAGAACACTATAATGAAAGCAAAAAAATAACTTTCTTCTTTAGAAATGCACTTTATTAAACTAATTTTTGAACACATCCAAGTCATTTTTAGAAAGTTGTTTACTTGAAACTAAGTATAAAGTGGAGATAGAGTAGTTATCTTTGTGTTATGTATTCATTTATTAAAATTTCCTTTTAAAATATATGTAATTATCTTTGAAGGTTCTAAAATGTTATATAAGAGTAATTGGTGAAATATTGTATAATTATTTTTGGTTTGTACAATATTTATATTAAAAATGATGGACATGAATGACCAAATATTATGTAATGTGTGATACATAAAAGGAATTTTTAATTTAGTAGGTTTGCTCAAAAATAGGGTGTTTTTAGCTTCATGCAAGAGATTTTGTGGTTGATTCCTTATATTAGTTGTCTTTATTGTTTATCTAATTCAATGTCCCTATCAAGTTACGTGTCATAAATAGTGTCAATGTACATTGAGTACTATTTGTAAAATGTGGGAAAGTGCCCTAAAGTTTCCCTACAAGGTTTTCCTATGGGGAGAATAATGGGAATTCATCATGTTCTTAGATGTTAATGTAGATACATGAGTTGGTGATTTGTTTAGTTGAAAAAAAAAACCATTACAACAATCTTGTTGGTTCTTCAATATGTAAAGCTTGAAACTATATTTTCTTCCTCTTGAATAGAATGATATGAAGAACTAGATCTACGAGTCCCACGGTAGCTAGGGTTTCCCTTAGCCGCAATCTATTTAACCATTTGAAAGCCTTGATTCGCTATTGTCAAGCCGAAAATTACCATCTTTATTCTAGCAAACACCCTCATTGAGTTGTCTATTGGTTTGGGGGTCATGTTCCTCCATTAACACTCAACATGGGTGCACCTTAATATCTAGAGAAGGAGGCTTTTATTTCCCTACCCAATTCTTTGAAACTACTAGTGAGAAGCATTCAGTAAAGAATAGATTTGCTAAAAAGGTAGAAGCCATTCCCAAGATAGATATTTTGTCTCCACAACCAAAAATCAAATTCATTCTTTGTACAAGCAAGTCTTACATGGAAAGTCCATAGGCCTTGGCCTTGTCCTCAAGTAATCTAGGCGTGGACCACATAGCATTGGAATTTTCCAAGTAAAGATAAATGGTTTTTATTGGTAGATGTTTCCTTTCGTTTTTAATGAGCGACAATGAGGAGAGATATTTGATTTTAAAATCGAGCCTCTATCTCATGAGTTCTAATGGAATGTTCCATAATATACCTAGTACCCTTTGCCAATAATTAAGCATATGAGGTCATTTTTGGAATCACGGTTTTTCTATTTCTCTTCTTGCTATGATACCAATATTCTCTTTACCTTGCTATGAATGTATGAATGCATGCAACATGACGAGCAAGCTTATGCAATTATAATTGGTCATTCAATATAATGGATACAAACTTATCATGTAAACAAAGTAACCAATAATGGATAACATAAACGTCATTGAATTCATCATAAGCAAAAATAAGCCATAACAATTGTCTTTTCGAAATTTAACATCGACTAGTTGTAGACAAAAGACGCTCCACGTATTCATAGGCTTTATGTTGTCCATACTCTTTCTAAAAAGGGTCACCCCAAAGTTGAGGCTATGAGTCCAAAAGGATGAATTTGTTTATGTTGATGTTTGTAGCTTAGGTGGGTACTTTTGCTCTAGCCTAAGTATCTAGGCATGCAAAAGTCATGTAAGAGACCCTTAACCTTAGCAATTACTTTGGTGATTGAAGTAATTTATTTTTATAAGAAAAAAGTGAGCGAATCCATTGAAATGCAAAGGTTTTTGCATTAGTGAATTAGATGTATAATCTCAACAATTGATCTCAAGCAATGTTGAGATTTAATCTCAACCATCAATCACTTTGAAGATTGCAGTCAGGGATTCAGTCATAACTCAAGATTATGAAATAAGGGATGTGCTAAGGGAGAAGACACAACAACACAATGAGTGAGCATAAGACTTGAGAGGAGATCTCAATGATTGGGTGGACGAATTTCATACAAGTATGTCGAGTTCGTGGAAGGCGCAATGGTGTAGCAAAGGAGATCAATATTAGCGTAGATATATTAGGGATGGATCTAGGGCTTGGTCAACTCATTTAGATCTGGATTTATTATTGTAAGTATTTTCCTCAGTTTGGGCCATTTTCCCATTAAGGGAGCCCAAGTAGGTTCTAATCATTTTAATGAAGAACTAATTTGATTGGGTAGAAAATTTATGTGTAATGTGCATGTGCGAGATTGGTTGTTTTACTTACTTCTGCTCAATAATTTATATTAAGATCCTAATTGCATTTTTATTCAATATGTTTATGATAAATTTGGTGGGAATTAAATTCTTCGGTTATTGGTTTCATGATTTACCATATGCATAGCTCTAATCCTCTCACACAACCCAACTTTCCCTAAATTTCACAAGTTATAAACTCTCACAACAATTCTAACCCATCAATTATCTTTCCCCTTTAACTTGCACACCTTGTGAATGGAATCCACTTTTTTGTCACTCAATCCCTTGAGTTATCCCACTTCCCTCCAAGGCATAGAACGAATTGGTCCAAAAATCCTTTGTTTTGGACTCTGGGAATCTCAACTGTTATGGAGTTTTCTATATGGCATTGATTCCTCATGCACATGGGCATAATTTCCTTGTAGTATCCATAATAGTTGTACCCTTACTATTATAGGTCATAATGTGGCATGGGCTCTCCCTAACAGCCTCAAGGAATAATGAATGGAAAAATCCCAACAACCTTTGGAAATAATGAATGGTAAAATCCCCCACAACAACCAAAAGTCAAGGATTTTATTTGTGTGCTCCCACCTCACCACTTATCTTCCTTAGAAGCTTATGTACATTACTTGGCAACTTACTTAAAGACAATAAAGGATAATATACGAGATAGAGATTCAAGATAGTATGATATAAAGGATATGAGAATTTGAATATAATATTATTATTTGCTTTAACCCCCCAAGATCCCCTTAGCCCCCTTTCATTCATTTCCCATGCAATCATAGACCCCCGTGTTTTGTCCATTTAGATTTGTGGCCAATGATGTGTTCTTATTAATAACCTTCAATGTACAAAATGTACATGTAACTTCAGTTGGCCTTGGACCATTCATATATGCATTACTGATATAAGGATCCAAATTGAGGTGCTACATTTCCCTCCCCCTAAATTTTGCACCATCTTTGGTGTGCATCACCATGCACATGTATAGTGATTTTTATATCAGTTTTTCAAAACAAAGGTAAGCATTCTTCCCATATCACATCTTCTAGTTCCCATGTTGCTTCTTCAGGGTTATAGTAGATCCATTAGACCTTTACCTACCCTATAGTACAATTTCAAAGCACTGCAACCTTCTTGTCTAGCATAAGCATTTCCTACACTTGAAAATCTCTTTGTGGCTTCGTTTAAATAAAAGATTATTCAATGACATAGTTAAGGTCATGCACATACTTTTTCAATAATGACACATGAAATACATTATGCACTTGCATGGAATCAAGCAATGCAAGCATGTATGCAACTAATACTCTTCTATCCAACATCTCAAATGGACCATATAATCTCATTGCTATCTTAGTGCAACTTATCAAATTCAAAGAACTCTTATTTGGATTCAATGTCAATAATACGTGCTCTCCAATTTTAATTTCCCTTGGCATCCCACATTTATCTATGTAGCTCCTTTGCCTACGTTGCCTTCAAATTCCATTTGATCTTAACCATTTTCTCTTCCATTTCTTTAAGCAACTCTCACCCAAGTACTACTCTATATGTTGGATTGTCTCAACTCACTAGAGTATTACATTTTTTGCCATATAAATCTTCAAATAGACTCATATCTAATGAAGTTTGATATTTGTTGGTATATGCAAATTATACTCACAATCCTCCCACTTAGATGGTTTATCCATCACATATATCTTCATGTATCGAGGCACTTGATTAACTATCTCTATTTACCCATATATTTATAGATGATAGGTTGTACTAAAATTTCGTCTTGTATAAAAATATTTGAACAATCCCTTCCAAACGTTTGAAATCAACTTTGGATCTATGTCCTAGACAATTTCCTTAGGTGCTCCCACGGTGCTCCATGCAACCTAATGACCTCGTTCATAAATTTATACTATATTAGCTATCTTACGACTCCATTTAACTAATAATAATGCAGGGAACTTTGTTTAATTTATCCACCACTATCATTGTTTATTAATGTTCCCAATAACAAATTATTGATAAAGTTAATAATTAACACTCCCCAATTCCACTCTTGAATTGGTAATTGGTATATCAAACATATTGGATGTTTATGCTCAACCTTTACTCTGTGGCATTCCATGCAACCTAGTTATATAATTAGCCACATAATTTTTCATCCCTAGCAAAAAGTAATGGGTTCTTACTCTTGTAATTGTTTTCTAGTAACTAGAATGACCAACATATGAAACATTGTGCATTTCTTTTCATGTAAGTTTCCTTGATTTGTAAGAATTAGGAACACACTTTATTTTTATGCATAAATATGCCATCTTGTACTCATATTGTACCTATACCTTTTCTTGCTCTAATCTTTCTCTTACCTATAGGTAATTCTCATATGAAACAAGGAATCCTATAATTTTATTCTCCAAATCTAATTTGTACACGCTAATGGTTGTAGCATACCGCTCAAATACTCTTCCCTTGAGTGCATTGATAACCTTGTTCTCTTTTCCTTTTATATGTTTAATATCAGAGTCATACTCACTCAGAAATTCCAACCATCTTGTTTGTGTTGCATTTAAAGTTTGTTGTTCAAATAAATATTTCAAACCACTATGGTCTATTCTTAGCTCAATTTTTCTTCCCATTAAGTATTATCTCTATAGTTTCATTACATGTACTATGGAAACAAGCTCAAGGTCATATGTGGCATAATTGTTCTCATGCTCCTTAAGCTTTACATACTTATAATAAATCGCAATCTTCATTATGTGTGATGACTCCAACAAGTCCCTCTTTGTAGGCATCTATACACACCATAAGATATTCATTTGGATCAATGATCTTCAAATTGGGTGCACTAGTGAGCAATTTATTTGATGACTAGAAGTTTTCTTCACACTTTGGTGTCCATTAATATGCAATTCCTTTCTCTTGTAAATATGTAATGGAATGAAAAACTTTGGAGAATCCTTTTATTAATGTCTTACAGTATCCCGCAAGCCTTATAAATGACCTTAAAGTTAGTGTGTTCTTAGGAATTGGCCATCCTCAAATATTTTTTAATAGTATCTTAATCACTTCCTATCCCTTCCTCTAAATTATGTTTCAAGTAATGGATCTACATCTTATAAAAAAAAACACTTGCTTGACTTCACATATAATTGATGCTCTCTTACCACCTATAGTACCAATCTCAAGTGTTGTCCATGCCCTTCCTCTCACTTGCAGCAATAGGAATGTCATCTGGGAATATATTGACAAACTTATCTAGGTAATTTAAATATAACATTCATCAAGCATGTGAAGGTAACTAGTGCATTTGTCAGTGCAAATGGCACCACTATAATCACAGTGTTCATACCTTGTCCTAAAAGTTATTGTGTTAATGTCTTCATCCTTTATTCTTACACAATCGTAGTCTAACCTCGAATCTATATTTGAAAATATATTTTCCCCTCTTAATGGTTCAAACAAATCATCAATTCTAGATAGAGGATATTTATTCCTCAAATTGACTTTATTCAACTATTTAAAATCGATGCACAACCTCATGGTTACATCTTTTTTCTTCACAAATAGTATTGGTGCTCCCCAAGGTGAGGCACTTGGGCATATGTGTAATGCCTCCTCCCACATTTACCCACATTTACAAGCTCTCTAAGGTAAACATGAGCTGAGTGTCACTATGATATGACACGGCCTCCAAGTTCCAGTTCAAGAAGTGGGGCCTACAAATTGGAAGTTTTTTTCCACACCTCAAGGACTACAAATCACTCAGGAGCCCGATAACCACCCCCGGTGATCAATATTGGAACTATTTTTCACCAACTTAACTCCAAAACTGCACCCACAAGCAAGCCTACCAACTTTTATGACCCAAATCCCTGAGTTTTGTGCCAAGGGTTGCGAGATGTGTGCCACTTTTTCAGGCTAACCTCCAGACCACTGCCCATAGCTGCCTATAACTTTCCAAAATCATAATTAAGATGATAGCAATGCCAAAAATCAAAACATGAGCAAGATATTGACCTATACATGACCAATACATGATAGACATTTTTTCAAACATATTGTAAACATGAAAGTTGCAAGTGATGAATGCATATTTGATTATAAGCTTATGAACTTCATCTAAGAACCACCAAGAAGGCTCTATGCCCTCTTAATATAGTTGTAACAACACTTGTTGGCTCATGCATTCATTAACCATTCAATAACTTATCGAATCATGAACAAGAGCCATAGCTAGAGCACATCATAGAATTATGCATATAACGAACATATAACTAGAATAAAAACCATGACAAATTAGCCATAAGATCACATAATAACCAATACATGTGCTCATTAACCATAGTAGTGAAAATAGATCATAATAACATATACAAATGCCAATCAAGTCAGGTACTTCCACATACCACTTGACCATAGATTGGGCTAAACCAAACTCTCTTTCATCCAATCACCCTCGTGTCATATTCCAAGCATGAATGTGGGAACTAATGGGATAAACCAAGACATAACCAATCAAGGACTCTAGAGGTTAAACCACCACCACCCTCAAGCTACCATGATCTCACCTAATTCGGTCCCGAGGTCACAAAACCAAAACAAGTTTGGATTCCTCATAATTCATTCACCATATCCAGAGGAATTTTCCTGTCTCCACCCACTTGTCAAGGGATCCCTGAGAAAACCATCTCCACTCCCAACCCTTGGGATTTTCCTGAGACCACCTTAACCGGATCCAAAACCTTCTAGTAATCCAATGCATGAATACCATCACACCATGGCTATCAAGAAAATGGAAAGGAAAGGTAGAAAGCACTGTCAAACCAAGCAAAACCCATGCTAATGACAACAAATGAACCAAATAATAAAATGCATGTACCATGCATTCACACCTCAACAAGGAAATCACACATTCAACCTATTACCTACAAAATCCTCCTATTGAAGTTGTTGATCCAACCTTCTCCTTGTGCTCCCTTGCTTGTCCTTTGCTTTTGTTTGTTTGCTTTCTCTCTCCTCTCGGAGCTCTCTCTCTCTCTCTCTCTCTCTGGAACTGATCCAAGACAAAACTAACAAAAGTTGTGAACTATTTCTCTTATGCATTTTTATCATTGATGTCTCCTTTCTTCATTTTCCTTAATTTTTCTCTAATTTCCCTTGCATTAATATGTGTATCTCTTCATCTCCCTTTTCTCGTATTTTCCTGTATTTATCATAATTAAATGTCAATTATTGTCTCTTTACCTTTGCCAATTTCCATAGCCATTAATAAACCACAAGTGATGCCCACTATAGTGTTTTCCCACCATCCAGCTTGGAATACTTGTCCGATGACCTTGGTCTTATTATTTTTCCTTTAATATCCTTTATTACTTGAAACTTTAACCCGGGGCTATGACAAACCCCTCTCCCTTGGGGGAACACCGTCCTCAGTGTTCTATGATACCTATGACCAACAAGCCGTTGAAAATAAAACATATTGCCTATGGAGATTTATAAAATAACTTGATGTAGTATTTACAATGAAATCCTACTGAAAACAAGCTAAACATACCACTTATTGGAGCTTTATACCATAGCTCGATGCAGTGTTTAAAATGACATCCTGCTGAAAACAAGCTAAACATACCACTTATTGGAGCTTTATACCATAGCTCGATGCAGTGTTTAAAATGACATCCTGCTGAAAACAAACTAAACATACCACTTATTGGAGCTTTATACCATAGCTCGATGCAGTGTTTAAAAATAAACTAAATATACCGCTTATTGGAGCTTTATAACACATCTCATTGTGGTATTTACAATGACAACAACATATACCGAAAACTCATTTTCTTCAACTAGCAAATAATGAAGGATACAATGCCCGCATCTGATCAACCATCTCCCATGTAGCTTAATCGGGCCCAAAGTTCTTCCATTGCACTTTAACTTGTTTTATTGCTCGATTCCAAAGCATGAGTTGTTTCTAATACAAAATGCATTGTGGCTCTGGCCAGAACTCTCCCTCTGTTTCCACCTGCAATACAGACCAATCAATCACATCATTAACATCCTACACATATCTATTAAGTAATGAAACATGGAAAATGATTCATATTGGATCATTATGTTATTTTTCATCCATCTTGATGCATTTGGAGTGGAAAAAGTGAAGGAATCAACTCACGGGACCGTTTTTATCAGCGGGAACCGGTTTGGCAAAAAGGGGTCTGAAGCCTTCTAGGAGTGTTCTGAGACATCGAACGACCTTTTTTGGGTGGTTAAATTTTTCCGCTTTAACGTAGCACCTTTTCATGCTATTCTACACACAAATATCTTTCCAACAACACAAGAAGCGCTCCAATCAAAGTCTATATGCAAAAGTTACGCCACTCAGAAATTGACCTTCTTGTTTTCACACCTATAGTTATAGAGGATCCCATGTCAACCCCCATTATTCATGGAAAAGTGGCTAGCCACTTGCTTTTGATGTAAAATACTATAGAAGAGTCTATATTGTAACTCTATTTAAGAGTTGATGTAGTAAAAAAACCACTAGTAGGTTATCGGGCTATATTATAACAGTTCACTAGGAGGAAGAGGCATTCAATTCTTTTGAGAGCATTTTGTTCCATAGATAAGCAAAGATAACTAGGAGAGATAGAAGGTAGAGCACACCGAGAGGATATGTGCATTGTACCAATCCACATGCCACAGGCATTACTTCTTTGTATTTGCAACCATATTTCCAGACAGAGAAAGAGAGCTAAGCGACCTCACCTTCTAGCTGGGTCTTCTCCCGAAAGGGTTTCCCAGATAGCATATCTTGTGTCTTATGTGTTTGCGAGCTTATTTTGTCATTCTCTACCTTTTTTCATAATTTCCATTCGCATGTATGCACTAATTACAATTAAATTTACAGATCTAGAAGATTAAAAAATCTCTAATAGTGTCAAAAATCAGTATTTTAATATATTATTATAAGATTCATTGTGACGATCTTTCCAATGGAATATCCATGGTAGTTTATAGATCATTTGGTATCAAAGCGGGTTTCTTTTGGTATTTTTTGGATATTGCGGGGATCTAGATCAGCGGGGCTGAAAATTGTAAAACCATAATCATGACTGATGAATTTGTAAACGAACCTCGTGATCCTGCAGAGGTGAGGTTTACGCAGCTGGAACAACAAGTCGTATATCAACTACAATGTAAGCCTCCTCGTGGTGGCCTTGAATAGAAACTTGGGGATATTTAGAGAAGATGGGGGTTCGAATGCAGAGGACAAATTTGAACGGGGATCAGAAGACTGGGGAGAAACAAAGAATCAGTCAAACAAAGAAGCTAGAAAAGATCAACCTGGTTCAAGTGCCATCAATCAATCCCTATTTAAAATGGAGGAAAAAGTCGATATCAAGCCATACCATGGCGAGATCGATGCTCTAAAGCTGAACCATTGGTTGCAGCAACTGAAAATTTATTTAAGCATCCATCAGATTGAGGAAGGATGTAAAATCTCATTTTCGAGGCTGAAATTGAAGGCCATGCACTCACTTGGTGCGAGAGCCACACAAAAACTTTGAGGTTGGAGGGGGGACCTCTAGTGACTAAGTGGGAAAACTTCAAGTCCATCATTAAGTCATGGTTTTAATCCATTGGGAACATGGAGGACCAGTGGATCTGGTGGCACTACTTCAAGCAAAAGCTACGCCAAAGCGTGCAAGAGTACACCGCAAAATTAATAAACATGGCTATAATTTTGGGTATCTCTCCAAAGAACCCAAATGTACTCCTCAAGTATTTGGGGGGTCTGCACCATCATTTGCACGAGCAAGTGATGTTGTTAACATCCAAATCGGTGGACGAGGCTTTTGTACAAGCACAATACCTAGAGAACATAGGCCTGAAAAGAGTGTAGTCAAGTGGATCGAAGAAGAAGGAGCAACAAGAAGCTTCTAAGGAGGAGAAGAAGAAGAAAAAAAGGGGAAAGGATAAAAAGACAATAGCCACAACACTCCAATGCAAAGATCCTAGCAAACCATTGCAACATTGATAGCCATACAAAGAAGAAGAATCTCACGGTCGTAGATTCAAGCAACCAAGTTGAAAATAGCTCGGATGTGGATGAGAAGATTGTTTGTACGCTAGTGCAGAATGAGGTGAATCTGAGTAGCCTTCAGCAATAGGAAGAGAAAGAAATGAGAAAACTCTTCCATATAAAGATATAGGTCAAGAATACAAGATTGATGCTCTGTTTGACTTAGGATAGCAAGTGAATCTCATTACAGTAGAGTTGGTCAAGAAGTTGGGGTTGGAAGTTTGTGATCATCCAAATCCATATCCATTGGGATGGGTAAATAAGGATGCAGAGTGGAAGGTAACAAAACAATGTAAAATTAGATTTGTTATCAGTGTTGATTTTATTGATGAAGTAGATCCAGATGTGGTTCCCCTTGATGTATGTGGAGTTGTGTTTGGGAGTCCATACATGTACAAGCAAGATGCAATATTCATGATGAGATCTAATCAATATTGGCCCATCAAGCATGGAAAATCGTTTATCGTCAACGCACACAAAGGAAAGTCGAAAATTTCACTGGTAAGTGCCAACCAAGCTAATAAATTAATTAATTCCAGCAATATATATGTTTTATGATTTTTAAGAGAAAGTTAGTTTGTAGAGGAGTCAATAAGAGGAAAGGCATCCCTGAAGCGGTGTACTAAGAAACATAAACAACAATTGGAGGAGTTTTTATAGGCATACAAGGATGTGTTCCGAGAGCCTAAAGGATTACCACCTAAGAGAGAAGTGGAGCATGAGATCCAACAATTGCCAAACTCCCTATTGCCAAATATTGGGTTATACAGGCAGTATGGTATAGAAGCAAGTGAGGTGAAGAAACATTTGCAACAACTGCTGGAATAGTGTGTCATTCAACCGAGTACATCACCATGTGGGTAACCCATCATCATTGTGCCAAAGAAGGATGGGACTTGACGAACGTGTATAGATTACAGGGCGTTGAACAAAATCACGCTGAAGAATAGATACCCCCTGTCCGAGATAGATCAATTGTTAGATCAGTTGCAGCAAGAAAAATACTTCACCAAGCTGGACTTGAAGTCTGGATATCACCAGGTTCGAGTCAAAGAAGAAGATACTTGGAAGACTGCCTTCAAAACAGGCAAGGTTTGTATGAATGGTTAGTCATGCCATTTGAACTATGTAATGCACTAGCTACATTTATGATATTAATGAATGATGTATTGCGCCCTTTTATAGCCTCATTTGTTATTATTTATTTGGATGATATATAGGTATATAGTGCTACCTAGGAGGAGCAAATTTCACATTTGACGTGGGTGTTGAAAACATTGAAGAAGCACCAACTACTAGTAAATCTCAAGAAGTGTGAGTTTCTGCAGTAATGCTTGGTGTATTTGGAGTATGTGATTGGTGGAGGATAACTGAAGATAGATTCTTCCAAGATGGAGGCCATCATGAAATGGTCGGTGCCTATTAATGTTTCTAAGATCAGGTGTTTCATTGGGGCAACACAATACATGAGGAAATTCATAGCCTTGTTTTCAGCGGTAGCAGCACCGCTCCATGCCATAACAGTGAGTGGCATGAGTTCCCAATGGAGAAAAGGTCAGTTGAAGGCTTTCGAGGAGCTAAAGAAGAAGATCAGTCAAGCACTAGTTTTGGCATTGCGAAACATGCAACGACCCTTTGAAGTGGAGACAAATGTGAGTGGGTATGCAATGGGAGTTGTCTTGATGCAGGGAGGAAGGCTTGTTTGCTACCATTTTGAAGTATTTCATGGGGCAGTTCTTAACTACCCTACCTACGATAATGAGCTCTATGCCATGGTGTAAGATGTGAAGAAGTGGAGCACTATCTGATGGGAAAGGAGACAATAATCCACACATATCACTAGTCGTTACAATACTTGTAGGCCTAGAGTAAGCTACAACATACTAGGAATTACAAGTGGATGCGATTTTTACATCAATTTCATTTGGTGATCAAATATAAGAAGGGAAGCACAAACAAGTTTTCTGACATGATTTCAAGGCCACCCACATCAAATATCACAACTTTAGGGACTTTTATACACATGGAGCCATTCACCCATGATGCATATTCAAAGGATGAGGACTTCAAGGAGGTGTATCAACAGTTGTATAGTCAGAGTCATGTGCACGATGGTAAAAACAAGTTGACTACCATCTCTCGAATGGGTTACTCTACAAGTTTGATAAGTTATGTGTTCCTAAAGGTCAGTGATTGCAGCTGATTAGAGAGGTTCACACCTCCAAGGTTGCAGGGCACTTTGGTGTACAGAAGATTGTGGCTAACTTGCAGAGGTATGTGTATTGGCCCAATATGTAAGAGCAGGTAGCTAGGTACATAAGAGGATGCATGCTTTGTTGTACCAACAAGCCTATAAATAGGAAAGAAGATCTATATCATCCCTTACCTGTACTTACTCATCCTTGGGAAAGCATTTCCATGGACTTTATGGGATGTTTACCAACAACCAGGAATGGACATGACTACCTGTTCATGGTAATTGACAGGTTCAACAAGATGTGTGTTCTGATTCCCTGCAAAAGCATTAGTGGGCAAGAAGTAGCAAACTTGTTCTTTGGACAAGTCTGGGTTCACTTTGGAATACCAAGGAGCATCGTTTCAGACAGGGATACAAGATTTCTCAATGCATTATGGACTACATTGCGGGAGAAGATGAACACAAAGTTGAAGAGATCTGCAACATTCCATCCATAGATAGATGGGCATGCAGAAGTAGTCAACAAGACTTTGGTGCAGCTTTTGAGGGATACAACTAGAAGCATCCAAAGACTTGGGATGAAAATCTAGTATATATACAACATTCTTGCAATAGAGTAGTCCACACTTCTACACGAAAAGTCCCCATTTGAGAATTGTTTTGGATATTTTCCACCTGCACCTTTGGATATTGCATATGGTAAATAAGGAGTGAGGGAAGATCTTATAGGAGATGCTTTGAGGGATGAAAAATTTATAGAGAAGATTAGGTAGATCCATATACATGTACAAGAAACATTGTAGAAGTCATTGGAGAAGTATAAGGCTAGGCATGATTAACACAAAACAGAGAAGTCATTCAAGGTGGGTGACAAAGTATGGTTACAGTTAAACTAAGAGAGGTTGCAGGGGCCTGGTAAGAAAATCAAGGCTTTAAGGTATGGTCCCTTTGAGATACTAGAAAAGGTAGGTGATAATGCCTATCGAATTAGTTTACCACCATACATGCACATTTAATCAATTGTGATTATAGAAAAATTGAAACTCTACGAGCCTTCCATGCTAGATCAGGAAGAGGAATAGGTCCTACATTATGTGGTGGATTTTGTGGAAAATACTGTAGATTCACAAGCTCATGCAATTTACTAAAGCACTGGACAAGAATCTACTTCTACTTTCAACGAGTGGAAGCCAATAGATCGATGAAAACAATATGAACAAGAAGAAGATAAATCAATGGCACATAACATAAGATGTATATGGGGAAATCCACTGCTCAAAACCCCACTATCTGTATTGCATATATCATAAATATGAGTGAAGATACAAAACTTGTTCTCACTAGAACAATTCTGCATAAGTATGCTCAACTCTCTCTGCTCACAAGCAAGCTCTTGGCCAACACTTAGCTAATTATGTAGCTCTCCAAGCCCCTAATATCTTGCGTAATTCCTAGGATGAATAACCTGTATTTAAAAGGAATTCATGTTTCCAAAACTGCACAATCCAAACAAAAGTCCTTCTCTAATTGAATGCATGATATTTACAACTCATTAAATCACACAACTGATAGCACAATGTCCCTGCACTCTAGTCTCAACTGGGTCTTTCTCATAATCGACACACATGAATTTCTGATGAGGGAATCTTCAGTTAACTAGAGTGACACTTGTGGATGCACTAGTGCACCAACTGACTGTTAACTCTCTATTAGTTCCACAAATAGTTAGGTTCTAAAAAAACTGAACATAACTAAGTAAACTAAGTTATCTAATTTACAACTCAATTTAAACTCATCTTGGACCCCTAAAACTTAGGGATAGCATATACATGACTTTAGAAAGGCTTCCAACTCAAAATTCCTAAGCTAATTAAGTCAATTAAATTTAATTAACTATTTACAATTTACTATGAGAATAGAATTTGATTTTAATTCTTAGTTTAGTTCAAGGACAAATTAAACTTGAATTTCTTGTGCCATTTCTCAACACTCCTTCTCAACAAGAAAGTGATTATCAACTACTCCGATCCTATCTTTGTGAAACTTGAATTTACATCTTGACAATGCCTTTGCCAAAATGTCAGCATCTTGCTCCTCCATGGGAATGTACTCTAACAACATAATTCGCCTCAATACACAATCTTTGAGATGGTGATGACAAATATCAATCTGCTTGGACCAATCATGAAAAACTGAATTTTCAGAGTGTTTGATACAACTCTTATTATCGCAGTAAATCATAATTTGATCCATCTGCTGACTAAACAAACCAAACAAGATATTCCTCATACATATGGCCTCACATGCTTCCTGACTTGAAGCCATGTACTCTGCCTATGCTGAATTGAGTGCAACCGATCTTTGTTTCTTGTTGCACCCGATCTTTGTTTCCGGTCGGATGGAATCCCTGCTCAATTTGCATCAGTGAAGCCTTGAAGCTTCACTCCCTTTATAGGTATGTACTATAATCCATACTGAGAAGTGCCCCTGAGGTATCTCAACACATGCTTTGTTTCCTTCCAATACAACTTGGTAGGCCTAACCATCGCTTGATTAAGTTGGTTAACTGCATAGCACATATCCGTTCATGTGTTCACCAAGTACATGAGTGAACCCACAAGCTGCTTATAAATAATAGCTTCTACTAATTCCCCTGAAGTAGCGTCCTCCTTCCTCTAGTTACCTGCTAGAGGAGTCTTCTTGGGCTTGCTTCTCTCCATTGTGGAGTCTTCTGAGTATCTCGTTGGCATACTTGCCCCGAGACATAAACAACTCCCCTTCTCCCTGCCATATCTCCATGCCAAGAAAGTAATGCATGAACCCCATGTCCTTCATCTTAAACTCTCTTAAAAGGTCCTCTTTGCAAGACTTGATCAGTTGATCATCACCTATCAGTATGAGATCATCAACATAAAGTACAATGATCAATAGTTTACCTTCCACCACTATGTGGTACAGGTTTGCATCTTCTTCACTCTTCGTGAAGCCCAACCTAGTGAAGTAGTTATCTATCCTAGTGTACCAAGCACGGGGTGATTGCTTCATCCCATACAACACTCTCTTGAGTTGGCACACATGCGACTCATGGTCAAAGGTCTCAAAACCTTTAGGTTGCTCTATGTACACCTCTTCCTCAATCATGCCATTTAGGAAGGTTGTCTTTACATCCATCTGATGCATCTTCCAACCCATCTGTGTTGATAGTTTCAATATAGATCTGATCGACGAGTACGTTGCAACAGGAGAAAAGGTCTCATCATAGTCAATCCCCTCTACCCGTGAAAAGCCACGGGCCACAAATCTAGCCTTATGCTTCTCCACACTACCATATGCATCTTTCTTTACCTTGTAAAGCCAACAGGAGCTCACCAATGACTTGTCCTCCGGTCTCGCGACCACATCCAAAACACTATTACGCACTATGGATTCATACTCCTCCACCATGGCATCAACCCAAACCAGATGCTGCATTGTTTCCTCAAAGGAAGATGACTTTGTCACAACACCTTCGCCGATAAGAGCCATGTATCCAGTGTAGCTCTCAGGTGACCTCCTTTTCTTGTGCTGAGAAGTGGGTGCTCCCACATTCTCCCATGCATCATCCAACAATCTGTCAGCCTCTCTGGTGTGCTTTCTTCCCTCTCTAGAAGACTCTGCCTGAGTGGATGTCTCCACTCCCGGATCCTTTACATGTGGCTGCTTCATATCAATCTGAGGCTCCTCAATCTTAGGAGCTAAAATCTCCTCATCTGTATGTAGCTTAAGCTCCCTCTCAAGGGAAACTCACATGGTCTTCTCCTCATCGAATCTGACATCCCTATAAACCACTGTCATCCTGCTAGTCGGCAAGTACACCCTATAGTTGTGAGGTGTATTAGTGTACCCCAAAAATATCCCCAACTCTGATGTCCACTCAAGCTTCTTCCATTCATATTTGGTCACATAGCAATATATCGATGACCCAAAAATCCTGAAGTGACCAACATCTGGCCTCTTACCAAAATAAGCCTACTTTGGTGTTTTCATCTCAAGTATTTGATGTGGACTACGGTTCTAAACATAAACGTTGCGTTGCATGCCTCAACCCACAAGTGTAGTGGTAGGCCCTGATCATGTAAGATCACCCTTGCTGCCCCTACTATGCTCTGTTCTTCCTCTCAGCCACCCCATTTTGTTGAGGGTTATGGGGTGTCATCAACTACCATTTAATCCCCTCTGCTGCACAAAAGTTCTTAAACTCGTTTGAGACATACTCACCACCATTATCACTCCGTAGATCTTTAACCTTCTTGCTCGACTCTTTCTCCACCAATGCTTTAAACTCACGAAACTTTGTGAAGGTTTGATCCTTTTTTAGCATGAAAAATATCCAACATTTTCGAGAAAAGTCATCAAAAAATATAACATAATACATATGTTTGGTCGTGGATGCTGTTGATAATGGTCCACACACATTTGAATGGACTTTATCTATAATAGCCTCTGCTCGACTGTCTCTGTTGTGAAAGGAATACTTGGCGTATTTTCCCAAAGTACACCCATTGGATGTATCAAATTTATCAAGTGTACCTTTGGGAAGATCGGTAGAGATTTGTTGCGACATCTTCAAAGCCCCATGATGAAACTGGCCCAATCGACTGTGCCACATCTTGTCAATGCCTTGACTCTGCACCATCTCTGCTTTTGTGCTCAAAGCAACACAATCCTCTGCCTCCAACTTATAGAGATTATTCACTTGAATCCCTATCTTCTTTACTTAACCCATGGCTATGTATCGAAGGAACATCTTTCCTTTCAAGAAGATCACATCATAGCCTCTATCCTCAATCATGGCAATGGATACCAAGCTTTTCTTCAGTGGGGGCATATACATAACATTCTTCGAGGTGAGTGGAGCCCCATGCTCCCTCTGTAAAGTAATCATGTCCAATCTAGTAACCCTATACTTCCCATTGTTACTCATCTCGATATGCATATGGAGATCTTTCTCCTCCGAGTCACTGCATAACTCTTTGTCGCCAGTCATATGGAATGAAGCTCCATTATCTAAGTACCACACACTTCCCACCATTGATGACAGCATGCATACAATGAGGGAAAAGTCCAATTCAAATTGAGAGGCCAAAGCCTCACCCGCTGCTCCTTCTCAGGACTTCTTTTTGGACTACTTGAGTGGACAATTTGTAGCAAAATGGCCCAGCTCATGACAATGAAAGCACTTAAATTTTGTCATGTCTTTCTTCTTACCTCCATGATAAGAATCTGATTTGGAATGGGAAGCTTTCCCTTCCCCCCTCTTCACCTTAATCGCTAAGGCACGATTATCTTCATCGTCATTCTTTGATGAAGAGCCATCCCTGGTGTTCCTCTCGATCTCCTCATGCATCAAATCCGACCATAGTCGTTCCTAATCCAGCAGCTTCTCCCGACCATTGACAGAGTCCTGATAACTATGCCAACTCCTTGGGAGTCCTAGAAGAGCAAGACTCACCATACCATCCTCGACAACCGTGATTCCAACACTTCCAAGTTCATCATGACAATGAGTGAACTTGGTCAAGTATTTTGGAATCGTCTCGCCTTTCTCCATTTTGATTTTTCGAAGTTTTTCCTTCAGTGCCAATTTCCTTTGGTTACTATTGTTCTAATACAAGTCAGTCAATGTTTTCCACATAGCATATGGAGTTTTCTTGCCACGGAGGCTTGAGACAATGTGGTCTCTAACTCCCTCAAGGATTATCCGACTCGCCTTTGCCACACACTTCTTCCATTCAACCAAATTTTGTGTATCTGATGCTGCTAAGAATTTCTTGATCAACGAATTCCTTCAAGCCATTATCCTCTAGCATAGCCTCCATTTTATCCCTACAGGCTATAAAATTCGAGTTGCCTTCCAAGGCATACTCGAGCTGCAAAATGTAGAACACCATCTACCTATCTTGAAGTATGTATTGCAAATTCTAATTTGACCTTGTTGTGGCCACAACTACCACCCTATTAAAACATGCTCTCATAGCAAATTTTAAATGGGCCCCCTATAAGTCTAATCTATTATCTCTCTGAATGATCCTTTCATCCCAGTAATTTTAACTCTATGGAGGGCCCAATATTCCATTCACAAAGGGGTAAATCCCTTCGACCAATCCCTCACTTAAGCCCTTCATTCCTATGTTTATCAAGATTTGTTTAACCCCTCAAAACCCTCATTGCATTATTATTCCCACCAAAATGCCTTACGACAGAAATCCTTCACAAAGCATGCATAACCCCTTTTCGAGGCCTATTGCAATAGCACAAGGCATTCATGGCTTCTGGACCCGACGGGTTTTATTAACTCAAATGTATGCATTTCAGGTTCGGAGCCCATTGCAGATCGCTATCAGCCTAGCCCCAAAACCATGTGTATAAACAGTGCACCACTGGTCTCTGGACCCGCCGACCCTATGAACCGCATTGTATATATTGTTGGGTCCAGCCCCAATTGCATATCGTGTATCGGCGGAGCCCCAGGCCTTATACATATTATGCGCAATGATATAGCGGACCCGCCGACCTATATTTTATTATTATATATATATTATTTTATTTTATTTTTGTTCGGGTCCGAAAGCCCTGTCGCACATCGCAATCGGCCTAAGTCCGGGGCCGCATCACATATCGCGTATCGGCGGAGCATGGGCCTTATACTCAGTGTGAGCGACAATGTGGCAGATCCACCGATTTCTATGAACTTGAGCGTATAACATTTCAAGTCCGACGTTATGGCAGGACATGGTTTTCCTCGTATCTTCCTTTGTTTCTTAAAAATATTGAAAACTCGGTTTTCAAAGGCAAGCCTGTATTGCAGACCCCGCCAGTGTATTAACGTATATACATATTATATATATTATTATATAAATATATATATATAATATATAATAATATATATATATATATATATATATGTATGTTTTCGGGTCCGGGGCCATATCGCATATCACATATCAGCGGAGCCCCAGTCTCATGCCTATTGCGATATGCAATATGACGGACCCAACGATATTTATAAGTGCCGATATATAACATTTGAGTTCTGGTTTGAGTGATCAAGACGGGGTTTTTCCTTGTTTTCCTGTGTTTTCCAAATTTTTCGAAATAACAAAGGGATTGGGTTTTCAGTGTAGAAGACAGCGCTTGTGCTTTATATGAATATTTCTATTAAATTGTTCATAATCATGAAGCTAATGATGGCTATCTCCGCAGGTGAGAAGCAAAAGACGCAGGAGTGGATTTGAAGAGCCATATGTGCAAAAGCATTGGGTTTGAAGGTCTGGTCTCAAGTGTTCTGAGTCAGAGCCCCACGCATTGGTTGTACAGTTTGAGAGCAAAGCTGGCCTGATCTTCATCATGAGGAAGCGACACACAGCCACCCCTTTTTCTCGCATCTGTCACTTCTTCATGAAACTAATCCCTCCAACAAATATTCTTCCTACGCGGCAGCGGTTACGCTGATGGTTTTATCTATGTATACTTGATCCGCATATTGAAAGCAACAGGGAAGATGAAGAGGTGGGGTAGACCTAGAGTCAAGAGCTTTTGCATAAATATTGCCTCTGAAGAGGAAACAAGGCTTTTGATTTTCGAGAAGAATAGTGTTGCTTTATTGTGAATGAGGAGGACTGTTTTTAAGGGAAGAAGGAGCCTTTAGTTTCAGAGTCATTGTATTTTTTTGGATCAGAGTGTTGTTACTGGCATGAATGTAAATGTGATTTATATTTGTGCATATCGATGACTTACAATCACTATTAGTCTTGTTAAATTGAATGTGATTTACTTTCATGGTTAACTTGTGAATGGTCTCAGATTTGAAACTAAATTAAACATCAGTTGCAGTTCTAATTCCATAGAAGAATGTGGAGTCCTATATGAGTGATTGGATTGCAGTTTAGATTTAATACAATCTTGTCTAGCTGTGAATTCAGTGATTCATTCATTTGGACTTGAATCTATGCATGATGTTTAACCTTCTTTATCACGCTCCTGCTGAACATATATATGATGTTTAAACCTCTGTATCATGCTCTTATAGGATAGATTAGAGTAGTTAGAAGTAATATAGATAGGATTTAATACATAGAGGTAGTTGTTTTATCTTTGTTGATTTAATTGAAGTCTTCCTCTCGGAAGCCATCTTTCGACATGTTCAAACGGTTTACGGGGTCCCTTAAAACCCGTCGGAGCTAGCCAATACAAACGAAAGTAGGTCTAATTGGGGCTTGTGATCAGGTTAGTTCCCCTTGTTGGCATAGTGTACATTAGCCATGTCAACAAATTGGCGCTAGAAGGAGGGCCTAAACCGCCCTCTCCATCTTTTCAAGATTTCATCTATAAGTGCCACGAATGGATTCAAAAAGATTAATGTATGGATCGTAAAGGTCGAAGAGATCCTGCCACACATTTGAAAGAGCCTCATTTTGAAGAAACAGAGACCCCTCTAAGTCCTATTTCTGGGTCACCCAAGGAAGAAAGACTATGGGAGTATCCTGTCACTCAGGAACAACTAGTCAGAGCACTGACTCGGGCCTACGCTCGTTCCCTCTCTCAGCTTCCCATCTTTCACTCTTTACCTCCAACAACTAAGAGAAAGCCAAGGATCTTTACCTTGAGCGAAGGTACATCAGAAACCACTTCTCTCGAAGACCTTGTGCTAGAATCCTTGCAAAGCATCAACACCCCTTGGGAAGAAATTCTTGAGGATTCCCCTTCTAAAGGTAACTCCTCGCTTGAATTTGAGAATCCTAACGGAGAAGCCTCCAACCAAAAATTCCCTGTCCATAGTATGGCCAATGTTCCTCCTCCAGGTGGGAATCAGCCTCCACCTCCTCCTCCAGGTGGGAATCAATCTCCACCTCCTCCAGGAGGACTCCCTCCCTGGCTTGCACAAGATGTTGTAGCGGTACCTGGGCAGCAACATCCCTTACCCAAAAATACGGAAAGAGTGTTACCCAATTTCGACCCTGAGCGGAGAGATATTGCTGATAACCATATTCGCTCTTTCTTCCTAGCCTTGCGCAGGTTGGGGATCGTCGATGAAGATGTGGTGGGCCGTTTATTCTCTTTTACTTTGGTCAGTGCAACCTCCACACGGTATTTCAGCTTGAGAATAGGGTCAATCACCTCTTGGGATGCTTTTCAATAAGCCTTTTCGGACAAGTTTGGTGATGACAAAATACCTGTGGCTTTAGTTTTAGAATTATCCCATCTAAAAATGGAAAGCAAGGAGAAAGTTAAGGATTTTAACATTCGGTTCAACACCTTGTTCAACAGAATCCCAACCACTTCTAGACCTACTGAAGAGGCGCTAATGGAATTCTATATCTCTGCTCTCCCTGTCCCTACAGCGATGTGGGTTAAAAGGAGTAATGTGCAAACCTTACAAGGTGCTATCGAAGAAGCAGTAAAGGTCAAGAATAAAATGCTCAGGCTTACAGCATGCCACCTTACAACTGGAGAAAAGAAAGCCTCTCAGGCATCCCAAAAGAACAATGGAAATGATAACAAAGGGGCTGAAACTAAAGAAAAGGACACCACGAGTGTGGAAGGGTTGCATCAGATCATTAAGAAACTAACGAACATAGTCATTGATATGAAAAGGAATCATGGAGAGAGTACTAGTGGTAATGTAGGAGACTATAAGAACAGAAAGCCCTTCAAGCCTTTCTATCATAAGAAAATACAAGGTGCTCATGGCCAGCTTGCATTGCCTGCTCCACCTAATGAAGGGGCTTTAAACGCAGGAGAGTTGGCTCTTATTGGATTTCTCCTTAACAAAGAAGAACCTATACTAAAGCTCGAATTGGAAAAAGGAGATGAGGAGG
This sequence comes from Pinus taeda, assembly GCA_000404065.3. Taxonomy (NCBI): domain Eukaryota; kingdom Viridiplantae; phylum Streptophyta; class Pinopsida; order Pinales; family Pinaceae; genus Pinus; species Pinus taeda. The sequence continues at coordinate 26,018 of APFE030058885.1, forward strand.
AATACCAAGTAGAAGAACCCTCGGATGAGGAAACCCAGATTAATGTGTTGTGGGATTTCCATAGTGATGAGAATGACGACGAAGGAGATAACATTACAGAAATCAACGCTAACGAAATCCATACACAAAGTAAAGGGCCGCTCCCAGATGCGACAAAGCCCTTAGACCAAACAAAGCAAGATGTTTGCCTTGTAAAAGCATCCGCTCCCAGAATTCCTGGCGGTCAATTCAAGAATGCCCCTGTTGCAAGTCACCCAGAGAAAGAAAATGCATCTCCCACTGCAACAAAGGCTACCCAAGACAGTAAACTCTCATCTAAGAATGGAAAAACAAGTATGTTTACTTTTCCATATCTTGTTTATAACATTGATTACAATATTGTGGATGATCTCAAGAAGTCTAGGGCTAATATCACATATTTTGACTTGTTGAAATTAATGCAACAAAGAGATTTGCTTCTGAAAGTTATAAATGAGCAGAACTGCAAAACCCCCATCACCTCAAGCACCCAAACTAGGAAGCCAATGTCCAAACTTGTTAGTACGACTAGTGCAGCCCAAATACCATCAGCTATGGAGGCCACGTTGTCTAAAATGAATCGAAAGCCCGAAGATGTCAGTGCAACCATGATAGGGAAGAAATCAAAATCTATGACTCCATCCTTCCTTATCACATTTGAAATCTTCAACATGAATGTGCATAATTGCTTGTTAGACTCTGGTGCCTCATCCACTGTTATGCCTCACGTTGTTGCTAAGAGACTTCAAATAATACCCAATAAAACTGAAACCCGAACTATGCAATTGGACGGAACGAATGTGAGAGTTATTGGGGAGTTGAAAGATGTGTTGATTCGGATGGCTGCCAAGCCTCAATACACTCAAGTCATTGATATAGTGGTAGTGGATATACTTGAGGCTTATGGGATGTTGCTTAGTAGGGACTGGTCATCAAATCTAAATTGATATTTCTTAACTGATTGGTCCCATATTTTGTTGCCTCAGAGGGGAAAACGTGATATGTTGAGACTGGATCGGGGGAGGTACATGAAGTACGTGGTAACGGAACCAAACAACCCTAATTAACCTGTAATGTTCTATAATTCTATCCTTGGGAATTATGGTTCCAATGTTTATGCCACGGAAACCTATTTCGGAGAGTGCCATGCAGAAATAGTTAAGGAGGCTTTGGCAAACACACAGTTGGAAGAAAGAATTAAACACCCGCACAATCCAACTGATGAATTACCTTGTATTATAGTAGATGATAGGACTTATTTCATAGGAAGTAGTTCTTTTAGCGTAACTTTAGAGTTTATTTTTGGGACCCTCCACTTTCATGACTCTAACTGTCTTGAAAGTGCAGGCGCTGGGAGCATTTTCATTGACCCCCTAAGGAACCAACATCTAATGGCCAATCGGTTGGAATGCATGCACACCAATAACACAACATAACATAAAGGCTTGCTGAAGGGCCTGAGAAGAGCCATTGAAAGGAATGTAAAAAATCTTAGAGTTTTTGATGACCCACAGATAATGGTGGACCAGGTAACGAAAAAGATACACTGCAGTCTGCCACACCTGGTGAGGTACCAACATGAGGTATGGAGTTTAATTGACAATTTCAATTCTTTCAATGTCACATACATTCCTCAAAAGCATAACCAAGATGCTGATTTGATGGCTGCTATGGCTGTGAAACTTTTGCCTAATCTTAGATTAAACAACAATAAATTTTATGTTTTGAATTGATTTTCACAGCATCCGTAACTGGTAACATCCTGAATTGGCAGGTGTTTGAAGGTGATAATCAAATCCTGGAGTTCCTGCGTTGCGAAAGAACACACAGAAACGTAGCCATTAACAAAAGGGAGCATGACAAACTTATAAATGGAAGTGAAGACGAGGTGATATCTTTCATTGAGAAATTTATTTACTTTTCATCTCTCGTGAGTGAGCCAACAAGTAAGCACATAAAATTACAACACTCATGGTTGAGCTCATTCCATGTTGTTAAAAAAATTGGTCATGGAATTTACAGATTGGAAACCATACAGGGAGAAACTGCAAAACTCCTTGTTAATAGCAAACATCTCAAGAGATACTTCCAGTAGCCACCACATGGTGGTTACCCCCTGAGTAGGTTAGAGTTCATTTCATTTTGTTGTTAGTGTAGTTGTATTCCTGTCCCTTTCTTTTGTTTTCTGCAAAGTCCTTTTCCTGTTGTTTTGAATCACATTCCTTTTCAGCCAGCTGATGGTGGTCCTCTAGTCTCGTTCTATATTTCATAATTGCCCTTATTCACCACTCTCGGCCTTTCCCTTCTGCATTAACTTGCTAATGATTCTGCTGTTCCTGAATCCATCATTTCCCTGCCAATCAAGAAAACTTTCTATCAACCCATGAGCACTTGAGAATCAACAGTGGAATGCAAACCAAAACCCCTCATGGGCATCTGTTGGGAACTATGTGAGATTTGTTGATAACTTAGATATCTGGAGCATGTTAGGACATCTATATAAAACAAAAAATGTGTAACTACAGCTGGACTGGCATGGAGGAACGCTGCATTTAAATAAATCCCACTCAGACCTAGCCTATACTTGCTTATAAGGTTTACAGTCATTCTCCATTGGTCCTATCCACCACACTAAATGGTCCCGTACCTGTTACTCACAAGTAAACCTCCTTTCATGGGCTGAGCTCACTGTCTCATACCCTGTGGCAAATCTAATTGTGCTCTAGTCCTTGTGCCTGAAACTGGAAGGACTTAACTAAAAAGAAATGAAATGTCAAGTCCTTGTGCCTATCTGGAAGGACAGGTTGTTTGGGAAGCCGATTAGAGTAAGGACTGTTGTTGGGCTCAGAGTACCGGTTGACACAGCAAGCCCAACCTTGCTTAAGCAGTTTAAAAATATGGCATGATCCATGACTGCGCCCCATTCAATCAATAAATATAGCACTAAAAATCTCATATAAATGGCAAGAAAACATGTTTATATCAATCTTGATGAGCAATAAAGAGCTGAGGTACACACCTAAACATGTATGGATAGACCAGTGATGGCCCTAAAGGGATTTTTGAAAGTGGGAAACACGTGAAGGGAAGTTAATAATGTTGAAAATGCAAGAAGATGATGGAGCTTAGTGAAAAGAAGTCGCCTTCACTAAGTGGGCCTGCAAGCTATTTTTGGCGCAAGTCTATTTTTAGACTATGTCTATTTTTAGACATATGGATCATGGTCTATGAGTTGCAGGATGCTATTTGTGGATGATTGTTCAAGTTGGCAAAAATAGATGGACCTCTATTTTTATACATATGGGCAGAGTCTATTTTTAGACTGCCAAGCTAAAAATAGAACAGTCGAATATTATTAGCTCTTAATAATATTTGGACTATA
>APFE030058888.1:0-10909 GCA_000404065.3 Pinus taeda
TTCCGCCTGTTTCTTCTTAACCTGCAGAGCATCGATTTGTGAAGCAAAAGAACTTAACATTTCAGTTTTAAATTCTTCTAATAAATTACCTATTTCAGCTCTTGTTGCTCCTCCACTGGCTAACTTCTGAACTCTCGAATACACATTATCTCTGCTTTTTGATCTGTTCCCTGCTCCTCTTGAGCACCTCATGCAGAGATTACCAATTTATTCAAATGGTTCCTTGGAGATGTCCCCTTTTCCCAACATGTTCAACATGTCCAAGCAGTCATCTCTGACCCCCTTCAACAATATGGTCTTCAGAATGTCTTTACTCATAGTGGGGTGATCAGACCTCTGCAGATTATACTGCAGCCTTTCCAAAAAATCTTCTAAGCTCTCATCCTCCTTCTGCACCATTTTAAACAGCTCTTCCTTCCTTTCTCTTGTTCGGCAGTAATCTTGGTATTTGGCCAAGAATGCTTCTTTCATCTGGTCCCAGGTAGAAATTGCCTGAGACCCTAAGCTCATGAACCATCTCAATGCATTCCCTTTTAGTGTTGTTGGAAACAATTTTAGTTTCTGATTAGAATTTATATAATCATAACTTCTACATAATATATCGAATTCAAAGAGGAATTCATCTGGGTCTTCAGAGGATAATCCATGGAAATTGGGTAGCGCTGAAAGGGGAATATTCTTCATAGGAGTAGTTCCTCTCGGCAGGTCCCCAATAGGGAATTCCAGGGTAGAGAGTGAGTTCTCCCCCCTTCCTTTTGCTCTGTTATCCTCCATTCGTCTTTCTCCTGAGACACTTACTTTATCTTCTGTATCCTCAGGTCCTTCAGGTTCTTCAAGTTCTTCAGGTTCTTCTACCGGTTCCTCAGTGTGTTCAGATACTTCCAGCTTCCTTTCAGGCCCCACTACTTCCTCCGTCTGTCGATCCGTTTGTGAGGAGTACTGTATTTGAGGTCTCCGGGAACTCGTTCTCTGCGATGTTTCAGCCTTCGAGATGATTTCGTCAATGAAAGTCTTTCTTCCTCCCTTGCCGCCTGTGAAGTTAGGTTTCTTACGTCCTCTCATGCACCTGTTATTTTCACAAAGAAATCATTAATGCCTTTAGAAATCTTTTAGTTGCCTTCCCCGGCAACGGCGCCAAAATGTTGGCTAGTTGAATTGTTTATTAATTAAACAATCAAGTACCACATTAATTGTCAACCTGGGAAAGTCTTTTTATTCCAAAGGCCACTGCGTACTGTTTGTACTTAAATTCTAAAAGCATTGAAAGCTGTAGTATACTTAATTCCTGTACTAAGTTATCACAGTGCTGAGAAAGAATTAATTAAAATTACAGATCTAGGAAACAAGGAAATGGATGCTCTGTTGGCAGAGGATCAGGACCCTATCCTCCAGATGAGGACGTTCAGCACCTGCCCCTGGAATCAGATTGCTAACACGCACTGCACTCAGATTCACCGGTGAAACACGCTTGCACAATTTCGAATAACTTAATAAAACAGAGTGCTAGGAAAACAGAACTTCAAGAGGTAATGCTACAAAGTCCAAAACAGAGTATCTGCAAAAAGAAACTACCACACACTTACACACTTGACAGCAAAGTAAATGGGTGAATCTTGTGAGGAAGGTGGGCCCAGTCCCTCTCACAGGATTCCCCAGAATGCGAAGAATAGCTTAAATACTCAGAACGTTCTTCTATTCATCTGTCAAAAACTCGGATACAATGAAGTTCAGAATTGCTGATATTTTTACAAAATGCTCTTACCGACTCACTACTTGACTAATGTAGATGTCTCCTCTTTATAGAGGAGACATCTATTACAATAGATTGTTACGGTTCAATTAGTTGATCTGTTTAATCAAAAATAAGAGTTACAGAGATGCTGTTGCAACGATCTGACGATATATTCTTTGTTTAGGTTCTAGCTGTTACACAGCTGGTAACTGTTCTTCGACCGTCTTCCTTGGGATACGTACATTCCTTTTGCTGATTCCCTGTGCTATTCTGGTTCTAAGTCTTGGTAACTGTGTTCTTACTTGCCTTGGATAATTGCTTGATTCAGCCACGTCAGCGTTCCTCAGATAGGTGCCGTTGTTACTCCCAGCTGATGCAAAATACCCGCTTTAGGTGATTTCTGTTGCTGACTATATCAACTGCGTAGTTGTTGCTTCTGGTGTTGCAGCAACTGCGTAGTTGTTGTTTTTGGTGTTACAACAACTGTAGGTTATAATTCCTGCGGGCTTAAGACAATTACTTAGCAATTCAGTTAGCTTTCCAAAGATAAATACAAAGGTACTTACGAATATGCAGTGAACAATTAAACATATAGATATGCGGGAAGTTACTCCATACCTTGGGGGGATCAAGTCATTGTATGATCAAAACTTATAACTTATCACTGAAAAAGGATAATATTATGATGGAAATATAAGGTCAAAATTTGTCAATTCTGGGTCCTAACAAATTGTAGACCTAAAGCTGCACGACCGAGACCTTAATTGGAGCAATTTGTGAAGAGGTTGAATTTCGTTGACTTTGGTAGACATTGTTTTATTTGGAGAAGATAATTTGGAGGGTTGACTTGGGGTTTGAGGAAGTCTTGGATTTGGTCTTTGTGTCTTGAAGGTCTCATTTTGAACTCATTCTACAAGAAGAAGATTGCTAGGGTTTTCCCCAGCTGTGGGGTTTTACCTTGGCATGGAGCCTATATCTTGTATTCTTTATGTTTTTTGATATTCATGTTTTTGGCAATTGCTTGATGAAGACATGAAATGTAATAATAAAATGTGAATGCATATCACAAGTAATTATCAAGTAAGTAAAATCAATATTAATCTACAAATGCCTTGATTTTCCAACACCTTACACCCATAATAGTTGGTTGCAACCATCACAATACAACATGCAGGAATACACATCCTCATTAGTATTATTGATACACCTGTTATTAGGTAATGAGAATTAACATTATTCATATTAAAACAACATGTACAAGATACAAGTAAGCAACTTATCTTAGTAACTGGTTGACTAATAACTGAGGGAGGTACTTCCACTTACCACCTGTTACACAGTATTTTGTCATGCCTCCCGCACTTCCCTCTGACATACCCTGAAGTGCCTAAAAAATGACCATCATGAAGTGTACTCATTCAGATATGCAACTCAGATCTTCTCTTAAACAATGATTGAAAAATGCCTTGAGCTTCCCCTTAAGGAAATGGTTCTAAAACCCTAATTTTGGAATCATCGCCCTGTTTACGCTAGAAATCGTGATTCTCACTAGTTCCACTACACTAGCCCCGCGATGCCATTATGCATTTGGCTTGGATATCAGTGATGATCCCTAAAAGGAAAATTTCCCAAAGAGGACAAGAAGCTTCGTGATCTAGAGGCTTCCATAAAGACGAGATGGAGGTTGTTCGACATAGATGAGGTCGAGTTCTCTCAACTTGGCCTTTTGGTCTTATCCCTATGAGCTACCTCCTTGAGATGAGGGCCTTCTCCTATCTTTGGAGATATCCTAACATCATTTCCCTACCTAGATATTCATCCTCTCCCATTCCCAAATGGTTGGTCTTTGATTATTTTCACCCTTATGCTGAGATTGTGCCTACATGCTACTTATTTGGCTTGGAGAAGGAATGCTTGGAGAGATTGAGCTTGGACTTGGACAATCACTCAAGGAGAGCTTATTGAAATCAAGGCTTGGTTGTATGCTTCCCCTTTTATTCTATTAATGTTCCTTGATCTATTAAGTAGGTTACTTTCGATTATGATATTTGTACTTGTATGCTTTTCAAAATTTCAATTTGATCCTCTTCTATAACTTCTTACAAAATTTCAATTTGATCCTCAAAGACAAAGTTATGACGATTTTCCCAAGGTCACCTGTTTGGGATGTAATTTGGGAGAAACCCTAACTTCCTTGGATCATATCTCTGAAGATATATCAAGACAAGATCTGAAATCCAGACCCGAGGTTTATCAAGATTTCAACTCAAATGGGTTTTAATTTCAGCTTTTGAATCATCGTACGCTAGAATCCAAAGCTCTAATACCAAATGTTAAATAAGGGGGTTGCATTAATAATAATAAGGGATTACACTAGGAGTATAGGGACCTAACACTTTTCCTCAAAAGACACCTTATCCATGGATATACTAAATATTTTGACTTTGAATACAATTATGGTTTTTTTAGCATGTGGTATTGATAAGCCATGATATTGGTCTATGGTATTGAAACAAAGCCTATTTACAAATTAAGAATCTTCATGGTAAAGTGTGTGTGAATATCCATGGTTGAGAATGTTGTTACATACTACTTTAAATTATGTATGTTTAATTCATATCTTAATTATTTTTATAATTACTATTAATCTAATAATTTAGTAAATTTTAATGTTTTTCTTAATCTTGGAAATGTGAGATGTATCATGAGGTAAGTGTTTTTAATATATATATCATAAATTGATGTCTATTAGCATTTACCAACCATTTAACTTATAAGGTTGCTCTAGTAATATAAACATGGAAAAACAACATGTTGTCTTGGTTGGATAATTTGAGATAATTTCACAAAAGATATGAATACAATTTGAAAAGTATAGGGGTATATAGTTTATATTTGTAAAAAAATTCTATGAGTGGGAAATTTAAGTTTCTCTAAGAATTTCTTTAAGAGTGCCAATGCCCAATTCATATGTTCTAGTCTAGAATTTCGTTCAACAAATTTTTACAGACATATTATTCTTGTTTATGATTATTTCTCTCAAAATATATAATGCTAAGTGTGTGTGTGAGTGAGAGAAATTAGAAAAGTTATCATAGCCTTGGAATTACAAAACCATGAATTAGTATAGGGTTTGAAGGTCTTTGACATAATTGAACCTTTTCTTCTTATGATTGTAGATCTTGATTTATAATACTGCAACCTACAATTTTTTATATTTAAATGAGTAAGAAGATAAAAACTTATAATAAAAACAAAAGGCATATGTGTTTTTAAATTCTAATATATATGAAGACAAAAATAAATTGAAAATAGTGAACAGTATTTATGCCTATAGGCATCCTCTATTAGAAATGGGCTACAAGAATTGTCGATCAATAACTACCATTCATTAGTTTAAGGAGTATCTTCATCATCTCCATTAAAATGTCAACTCAAGTTTAATCAATTAACTATGATAGATCGTGGAAAGATCCCTTTAAAACAATCAAGTGGTTCTTTGAATCCTAGTTCATGGCCCTTAAGCTCGAGAAGCTTCATTCTAGGCTTAAATTCATTGTTTTTGTTTTCCTCCCCTAGCCATGGTATGGATGCCCAAATCCATTTTTATTATGAAAGCATATTAATGGCACTAACCATTAAAATGTCAACTCAGGTTTAATCAGTTAACTATGAAAGATCCCTTTAAAACAATCAACTGGTTCTTTGAATCCTAGTTCATGGCCCTTAAGCTCAAGAAGCTTCATTCCAGGCTTATAAATTCATTGTTTTTGTTTTCCTCCCCTAGGCATGGTATAGATGCCCAGATCCATTTTTATTATGAAAAGCATATTAATGGCACTAAAGATCCCCTACAAAAGTCTTGTTTGTTATTTCAAGTGTTATTGCATGAAGCTTGATCTTAAGAATATTGAAATAGGGACATAGCACCTTATGTTCCTTTTCTAACTAGGTTCAAATCCTTGAGTGTATTACATGGTGTAGAAAACCTCCTAATGGTACGAGGCCCAACTTAGAGGCTTTGAGACCTACATGTTGAGCTCAAAATCTAAGAATGACACACATACCCCACTTGGATACTAGAGACCCACTAGAATGGGTCTATGTTTTGGTTTGAGGCATTGTACATGGCCATTGAGTTTGAGAATATTTATTTAAGGCATAATGCCCTTATTTTTCTCATTTACCTATGTTAGGGCTCCCGAGACTCATTAATATTATGTAAAACATACTAATAGTGCAAATATTCCTACTAAGAAGAAAATCTAAAACCCTTAAGAGGTTAGATGTGGTGGTTTGAGACATCTCCATGGATATCCTTCACCTCTATATAGAGATATCAATAACACTAGAAAGATTTTACCATTATGTATGAGTCCTAGATCTTTTACATATTCAAAAGATAAAGCCTAAGCCTTAGTATATACTAAAAACAACACCCTAAACCACCACTCTAGTGAATCGGCCAAAAACATTGGACATCTAAAAAAATCCCACACACAATAGAAATTCAGAAAATAATATTCACGATGTTATAGAAACATACATACACATATCTCTAGAAAATCCCACACACAATAGAAATTCAGAAAATAATATTCACGATGTTATAGAAACATACATACACATATCTCTAGACTCCACCCAAAACTATTTAACATCTCAAAAATCTACATAGTAAAAATGCAGAAAATAACATTCACCATAATGTTAATGTTCCCTTTCGCAAAGTCTCCATGCAGCTGTTGTTGCAACTTGCGCAATACTATTCTTTGAAAGTACCCATAGGAAGAGTCACATCTATTATCTCACAAAAGAGCACAACCTCAATGACATAGAAAACTTCACCTGTCTGCTTGTGACACAGACACAGAATCTTAGGCGGTGGGATTAGGTTATGACTGTTCAATGCTAGGTCCACAGGGTTGACGATCGCCTGGCTTTCATTATCTCGCCTGGTTCATCATCTTCTTATCTAAATATTATACCTCCCTCGGCTTCAACATCTTTGCATTTGCCTTAATCCTACGCCTCATTTTGCTGTCCATCAATGCACCCCACTCCTTCGCAATGTCACTGCCTGGTTTCTTCCTCTTCGGCCCTTCTATTCAGGTTCGACTTTTATTCCCAATTAGGTTTTGTTAATAAACTCTCGTGGCCCTGATGTCAAGAACATTTTACTCTCTCATCTCTACCGTCTCCTGGTAAAACATAGATGGCGAGTTCGCCGGAATTGGTGGAGGGACGCGACATTCCTTCTCAAATAAAAGGGGCTATTCAATTGGTCTCCGTCCATATCGCCATTTTCTATAAGAACTATGCCCAATCATGTTGGTGTCTAGATGAGCTCGACTCCATGGTGAAGTCGAGGGCTACTATTATTCCAGTCTTTTAACGAGTCAAGCCACATCAACTACCAAGATTTGTAGATTTGGGAGGTTGGTTTATAATGGCAGTTGACAAACTGCTATTACCAATGAAAGTATTCGGAGCGCTTGTTTGAGAAGAGCAATCAGATCGACTTCAACAGACATTACCCGTGACATCGCATGTTTTTTCATAGGAGAAGACAGAGATATTGCAATAAGTATGCGGGATCTGGTGATTTGATGGGGTTTATACATCCACAGAACAAGCGAATGGTGGAAGGGGATATAGAAAATAATATAAACATGTACAGTCACAGTAGAGATTTGAGAAGAAATATTCGGGATCTAAGATCAATCTACAGTGGTCTTTGGCAGCAGACAACCAATAACGTTGAACAGTGATTTCTTGGAGCGATCCTCGTGTGTAAGTGCTTCAACCTTTGTCAGTCCTTTTAAAGAATCTTTCAAGTTTGTTAATTCCCAAAATAATAGATCTGTGGATTGCATATCTTTTCTCAACGAATAGGTAATAACTGAAGAATGATAAATCTGCATACTTGTCAAGTTTGTTCATTCCAAAGAATGAATAATAGATCTGTATGCTTTTTTTTTCAATGAACAGGTAATAACTGAAGTTTGCGGGATTAAGAAGGCCAGTACTAAGTATCCAACATTATGTAGGCATGGGGATGTGTTCTGAAACATCGGTAGGCAATATGGAGAAACTAGGTGTTCAGGATCTGTTTGAGGAATCTTTTTGGTATTTTCCACTTCCATGGTATGAGAAACTTTCGTCTTTTGGCAGCTGAAGATGGTTTCCAGATGTAAACAATTGTCAAAGAAACACATATTGTAGCCAAATATGCAATGGGTTCATGATCCATGGTTAGCCAAATGTGCAATTGGTTCATGATCCATGGTTATCAGTTCAAACTAGGGTTATCATTATTTACTTGTTTATTTCTTACTACAAGACTTATGTCAAGTAGCTTTGACTGGTAGAACTCCTGGGAGATTTTGTTTTATTACAAATTCGGTGATTGCCAAAAAAATCCCGTAAATTGTTATATGCGTTAGTATGCTTATTTTTATTTGAATGGTTTGTTTTGAAATTGATATTCGCTTGTAGCATTGATCCAAAATGAGCAATGCCTAAACCTAAAAATTACAACATAAGTTGTAAAAAATACTTCTGAAGAATTCATAAAATTCTAATCCTTATATAAACACCATATAAACAATTTCCCCCAAATGTAACTGGTTTTTGAGAATTGTGGCACATGCAGTCTTAGTGGATTGTTAAAAAAATGCACATGCTAGCAGGTTAGAGGGTTGTGAGCTTGACTAGGTGTAGATGCATTACCACTTGACAAACTTGAAATACGTGCTGGAGATGAACTGCTTGTATGCAGCAGTAGAAGACTTGATTATGGGGTGAAATCTACAGATCCCAATATCATATTTCTATTACAACATTTTCTCCCTTGCTATGTTAGTGCTCATGTCCTTGCGATAGGTTCCTAGGTGAATTATCAACTGGTCCTGTTGTGTTATCTTCTCCTGTTCTCATTGGATTTAAGTTGTAAAAAAGGGCAGTAAAGGGATTGTGATTCTTCATTAAAAATGCTCACTGTTGTCCTTTTTATGCACATCAGTGACCATTATACTTTCAAGGATAACTAACGGAGAATATTCTTGGCTTAAGAGGGCAGTAAAGGGATTGTGATTCTTCATTAAAAATGCTCACTGTTGTCCTTTTTATGCACATCAGTGACCATTATACTTTCAAGGATAACTAACGGAGAATATTCTTGGCTTAAGATTTTAGCATAGTAGTCTTTGGGAGGGTTTAGCATAGTGGTCTTCCTCAAGGGATCAGTGGCGTTCTTGGTGATTGCCCTCATGGTAATCTCATATTCTTTGCTTGATAGTCTTGTTTCATGAGTGTTTTATGATGATAATAATTGTAGGTGGCTAAATGCTACGTTGGTGATTATGGATCAGCTTGCCAGTACTTTCCATCAGGGGGTCGATTTGGTATTTTGGTGTTGATGGACAGAGATATCTCAACACACCAATGGGTTTAGCATAGTGGTCTTCCTCAAGGGATCAGTGGCGTTCTTGGTGATTGCCCTCATGGTAATCTCATATACTTTGCTTGATAGTCTTGTTTCATGAGTGTTTTATGATGATAATAATTGTAGGTGGCTAAATGCTACGTTGGTGATTATGGATTAGCTTGCCAGTACTTTCCATCAGGGGGTCGATTTGGTGGTGTTGATGGACAGAGATATCTCAACACACCAATAATGTTAAGATCCTTCTGCTATGGTATATGGGATGATTTGGTCTTGAAAACAAAACGTTGCTATGGTATATGGGATGGTTTGGTCTTGAAAACCTTTTTTTTTTTACTGCTCTTAACTCTGCATTTGAAGTTTCACTGGCATTTCTGGTATCTTAACACAGAGGACTTGATATATAAAGTGAACATAAATGTTTGGCACTCTAAATCCTTCTTTGATGGCACATTCTCTCACAAGTTCATTTACTTCAATGCCTGAAATTTTTGACCAGCAATTGGATTGTGGGATTGTTCCTTGTTTATTTTTTTCAAAAAATTGAAACGATCTGTGGGTTGATTCTTTTCATTGGTTTGTATCTGTCCTATCTACAACAGAATACATCTTACATTATTTTTCTGGGTGCTGGTCTTGTAAATTATTCATAATTTGATGGGTCTGTTGTTCTGAACTTCACCTTAAACAGCTGTGAATTAAAGGCAATTAAATATCCTGTGGTTACATGCTGATTTTCCTTTTACTGTTTCTAAGTTTGAAGAGGCAATTTTTTCTCACTGAAATCAGATGGCAATCCGGAGTTATCATATGCACTCCTGCTGTTTCTGTGATCGCCAGAAAAGTTCATTTTGTGAATAGCTGAAAGTTCTAACAATACGTTCACTCTGCTTCCTTAACTCTAGACAGTGGCATTAAACTATGGTGACGGGTGGACAGCCTATAGAGCATGTCCACCTGGCATTGTTAAGAGGTATTTTTTTAGGTTTTGGACCGGGGTTCTTTTACTTCTAATTTTATCTATTCCAACAAACAAACAGTGCTACCACTGGAAGAATGAGTTAATTCCACTTTACATTTCTAAAGCAGGCATTAATGTATTCCAACAAACAGTGATACTACTGGAAGAATGAGTTAATTATGCTTTACATTTCTAAAGCATTCATTTATCCACAGCACTAGATTTGCCTTTCTCAAAATAATGATCAATGCCCGAGGGCATTATATTGTAAGTTCCTTTTGAATGTGTTTCTAATGATATTCACTGTGCAAGCAAGCATAACAATCTACCAGAGGGTGTCCATGTCTAAAGGCTCCTGCTCACAAACACTCCGGTTATCTTGATTGAAATATTACTATTAATGCTACAGCACTATATTTGATTTGGGCCCAATTTAATTTCTTAAACCTGATTGGGGACTCAGTATTCTTTGTGACTCACGCTTATGTGAATAAAAATAAATGATTACACAACATATTTATTTGCATAATCTTTATTTTCCGAAAGTTTTCTGACAGGATTGAAAATTTTTAATCTGGAAGAGAGAGTATCGTTTCCTGTGGTAATTTGGAAATATTTCGAAAATATCAAGAATAGGAACAAAATAAATTAATTGATTTTGGTAATATTTTTGAGACGTAAATTCTTGAAATGACAGCTTGTCATTTGTAATTTATAGGTTAGAATGATGTGTAATTTTGTCTATCTATCATTAAAATTAAAATTTTAC
>APFE030058893.1:0-11103 GCA_000404065.3 Pinus taeda
TGATTTAACAAGTAAATAATCCTAATCTTTTAGGTGAGTTAGAGGATGGAAATGTTAATATTACACGGTTTAGTTTTATGATAAATTTATTTTAATTGAGGGGCGGTAGGAGTGCGATGGGTCATTATTCACTCTGAGAATAATTAGGAATTTAAATTTGTTTGGGGATTGGGAGAGGCAACCAACAATGTTGTGGAAGTCTATGCTCTTTATCATGGAATAAAACAATTAGTGTAATTATAAATTCAAGAGATCACTGTGATTGGATATTCACTCCTCATTCTCTTCAGAATTATAAAAAAACATTCCTCAGTTATCTTAAGCTAACTCATATCATTAAACACACTCTTAATTTACTATGCTTCATCCCTAGAAATCAATGTTTTCATGTTCCAAGGGTGAACAAATTAGTAGTAGATGAAATTGCCAATCTAGACTCTACTCTCCCCAAAAGAGACTTAGTTTGACAAGACAATAATAAAAAAGGTCCCTCCCCTTAATGTTTTATATGAATTGAATTACGTGTATTTGTAATATCTTCATAATATTAAAATGGAGGGTGCCCTCCTTACGCACCTTAGACTTCTCTGCCAAGTGTACACATGCCTCCTCATGCATATGCTAATTTCTAGAGCCTTTGACTCAAAGCATTGCCGATACTTATGAATCATGCTCATTGGAGGTTTCTATTTATTCAATCCCCCACTCACAACCATGATGGGCATGCAACAAGGACTATGAAGACTTCATTGTAGATTGCATATAGGGGGAAATGCCTAGATCAACAGGAGAAGTTGGATGATACGTCATGGAGGAGAAATTCCTTACCCATGATTTCAAGTGTAGGCGATAGTACAGATGAAATTTATGTCTGTGAGTGGAGGATGAGGGTTGAAAGTCATGTTTGGTTGGTAATCTTGGATTATAAAGTCTCTATATTTGAATTACATATCCCTTGCTCCTCAACAAAAATACATTTAATCTTGGGTATGTTGCTCTCCTCTCAGAGCGACAATCTCATAGGTAAATCCCCTGCTTTAATCCGTGTAGTTAATTTTCTCTTGGCTTGTTAGTATTTTCCCTACGTCTTGAGGATGTTTGATTCAAATTTGTGTTGCATCGAAGTGTATCCCCTCAGTGGTTTGGTCTATGACTCCTTGGGTTCATTGTTTATTGGGCATCACTCTTTAGAGGTTCTTCCCTATCTGCTTATTCCCCTTGTGTCTCTTGGTATTCCCCTTCTCTCAAGTCACCTTATAACCAAAGTTTACATGGCCTCATTGAAGTCTTTGTTGTTGCTTCTTCGTTTTATAATTGATGGAGAGGTGATATCAATGTTATCTCTATTGGATCTTAGTATAAACTTCCACAGGGCCGAGGAAGTTTGGGATACAAGATTTTGTGTACTTTTAGTTTGTTGCATTCAACTTTAGTTGCAACCTAGAAAGTTATGACCCCAAAGGGAAACTCCAATGAAGGTATTATCAATATAATCCTACAGGAAATCTCCCCCACAATGGAAGGAATTCAACCGAATCAATTATACTTCTACAGACTAAATATTCAAAAGTGAATGTTCTGCTCTCTCATCTAGATGAGATGTAAACTCATATGGAGAATCTACACTAGGTAGATTATCAAAAAAAAGTGTCTCCAAGGATTATCAGCTAGATAACTAGGCACAGTCATCTTGATGAACTACAAATTTTGTTTTTGTTCATTGTTTCTAGTGTTTCTCTAAGAAATCTAAGGAGAGTAGTAGGATTGAGTGTTTAAGCACAATGTATCTATAAAATGGAGACTGGGTGAAAACAAAATTAGTAGCACTGAAAACAAACTCTCTCAATCATTTTGACATGTACTATATTTGAACTTTATGTTAAATATTTTTTTAATACAAAATATCATCGGTTATTGTTTATATATATAATATATATAAATATATAATAAATATAATAATAAAAAAAAACAAAATATTAATTTTAAATTGTAATTTTAACCAAATTTAAAGGTGTGTGACAATATTGAATCCATTTTAATATTAACAATAACAATTTCATTAATCTACTTAATATCTACTACTTTTATGTTTGTTTCCAAGATGGATAATATTGTATCCAACATGAGTCAATCAAACTTATATCACTTGATTAAAATAATAATAAATAGAAAAAAAACTTGAAATCATGGAATATTTAACCTTATTAATTTCAAATCTCATAATACTTTTGCCACAATTGTAATTTTATAATCGTAATTTTATATGATGGAAAGGAACTTTAATCATCAAACTTTTCCCCTAATATTTGGCATATTCTAAAACAATCCACATCACCATAATTTGAAAATTAAAAAATCACCAAACTAAAGAATAACTTCCCCAAAAATATGAACCCTTCAAATTATATAATTAATTTAAACAATTATAGTTAATATTTAATATTGATGTGACAACTTAAAAGAGGTGGAAATATTGATGACACACAAGGTAACTAAGAAATATTTATATTAAAAAAATTGTAGCAACACTCATAATAGTGGTAAAAAAAAATAGTGATAGAGAATCTTTCTAACCTTGTAGTATTCCTATTTTCCTTTCTCTCCTCAAAGAATTAGGGAAAAGAAAAAAGAATTTCCTTGTAGATTTTTTTCCCCTTTAAACTCCCAAATTACATGAGTAAAACCATATAAATGGATTACAAAGGAATGTTCAAAAACATAATATAACTATTACTTTCTAGTTAAAACCATTTCCATAGTTAGAATAAGTTTTAGGAATTCTCGATATCCCAAGAATTTTGGCCTTTCTGCTTCATACCTTTTTCTATTTTAATTGAATTTCTTTCTTTGTGAGACGATGGGAGGGATTTGGAATTCTTTTTAATATTTTAGAAAATGATTTAGAAGATTCATTGTGAATCTTTTTTGGTGGCACTCGTTCTTGTCCTCGCCATGTTCTTCTTCCTCTAATTCCTTTATAGACTTTTCTTTCTCCTCTTCATCTATACTTTCTTTTTTATCTGTGATTTACTCTTGAAATATATAGGAGTTGTATCTATGCTAATTTTAGGGAATGTTGATGCGAAGTTGGTTCTATTTTTTCCTTGTTAGACTCTTTCTCCAAATCTTTAGGATTTAGCAAGCCTTCTAGATTCCCAATAACTTCAAATTGATTGTTTCTTGAGAACAATGAAACTTCTTGGGATGTTAATGACTGAGACAATATTTTACTTTGAGAATTGTTGCATCTGCTTCAGACCATCATGAATTTATGTTTTTATTTTATCTTTGCTTTTGGTAAAGGTTGCTCCTCTTGGTTTTTTGGAAAAACATCGATAAGTATGATGACTATTGCACTTGAATGGAATTTGTTGATAATATAGAATTTGTTGATGGATCCACCTATCTTTATTGATTTGTAAAGCCTCCAGGAATGCCTTCCCAAAATCCAACTCAACATATATTCTTGTACATTAAAACAAATTTCCTTTTGTTTTTGTTTGGTCGATGAATTTGCCTAGTTTGTTTCCAATATTTATGAGAGTGCAATCATCTCAAGAAAATGATGTGGCACTCTAACTCACATCGAGCTATAGTGATTTATTCTTATGGGTTGAAGTTTAAAGACCATGGGGCCAAACACATTTCCATATATCCCATAAACTATGGTTTGAAGTAGAATACTAAATTTTTCTCCTTTGTATTAAGAAAAATAAAAAGAAAATAACCATAGCCATAAGTAAAAAATGGTACATATCCTTCAATATTAAGGAACCATTGCTTAACTACCCAAGTTTCCATAACTTCTTTAATTAGCCAAAGACCTACAAAATTTCTTATCATTGCATATTCAACCTATATGAAGTATTTTCTTGTTGGTTTGAAAGATAAAAGATCTAGCTAAGGAATGACTTCCAATTTTTAAATAAATTTGATTCCTATCGTAGCATTCAAATATTGAATTAAGAAACAAAAAGTCTCTAATTCCAGAGTATTAGTGTCCCCATATTTGATAACTCAAGTCCAATCATGGCTAGCTTCACCAAAACCCCTCAAAACAATGGCTCACATGGACAATTCTAGCGTTCAACGAACAGTTTAACTGAAGTCCTAATTCAAGCTATGATTTATAGTCCTAAAATGATAATTAACATGAATGATTCCAACATGTAACATATCAGTAAATAAGTTGAGTGAAGGCATGTTTTAATGGTGGTAGCTAGGGTAAACCCTAGTCTCACAAATCCAAGTTGGTCCTCAAGTTCATCTCAATGATGATGTTGCTTGAAACATATCGAATCAAATGTTATTTGATTGAAAATATTAATAATAACTATGAAATTTAATTTAATGATGTGGAAAAAGAAGAAGAAGCACAATGTGTGAAGAATATTGGTAAGTGTCTTTAAAATATTAAAAATTATATAATTATTAAGATTATGGTGTTTTCTAAGGAAAATCTTGGTAGATCCTCCTGAAGGGATCACATCACATTGGCCAAACTAATTAGAGCTTGACCCCAAGGGCATCAAGGAGAATTAACCCTATGACCTCCCAATGGTGAGGTGATTTAGCAATAGGACCTCGACTAATTGAGCTAACCCTTGGAGCTTATTAAGATTATGGTGTTAATATTAAGTGATTAAAAATTAAATTGAAAAATATTTATATTGATAATGATGATTGTTATCATTTATAGATTTAAATTTAAGTTTATTTAAAAAAATAAGAAATTTAATTAAAAATAGTAATGTAAATATTTTGAAATCAAAATTTAATATAGATATATGTAAAATATTAAAAACAATGTTTTTCATCTTCCACCTTCACATTATGACAAAGATGACAAGTTCTTCATTCCTAGAATTTTAGTAATTGTTCAATGCTTTGTTTCGAAATAGAGTTCCCATATTTTGGCATTGTTAATCTTCTTCTTTAAACTAGCTATAAGAAACACATTTTTGATATTTTAGGTTGAAGTTAATGACCTTTCTATATTCTGTTAATTTTTTTTATAATTCTTTCTTTCTTAATTGCACTACAATTTCTTTTAAAATTAGATGTGATACTATTTTTAATTATAGTAATTTTCTCTACAGTGACCTCATAGTCTATTCTCCAAAGGTTTAGAAAGAATTAGCATGTAAAATCCATCCCCTTTCGAATTACCATTGACTTCGACTAAAATTTCAAGTAAATATAATGAGGGTTGGTGCAAATTAATGCTTCTCCCTCACAACATGTTACTTGCAATGGAAATATGTAAAAATAGCAAGTTATTAAGTAGGATAAATTGTCATAGGTACATGCACAACTTATTAGAATACTAACATAGATCCATCTTAATGCCATAACTATCTAGGGATATCAAATTTCTTGACATGTAAGCCTCTTTTAGAGTGTAAAACTTGAATAAATGTTTACAGCTCAAGACATTGATCACTTTTAGGAGTTGATATATCTGAGGTTGAGATGGATCTAAGCTAAGTATTTATATATGTGTATTTATGTGTTAACTTCATGCTAACTATGAAAGGAATTAGAAAACCCATATCAATAGAATAAGAAATATTTGGCTATCTCTATATAGTAAATATTAAAATATTTTGCTTAATGTTCATATTGAAATATTCTATTTAAGGTTCGTATTGAATTTTAGTATTAATACCTTTTATATGTCACATATTGATTTCATATTCAGAATTAGATCAATTATATCTCTCTTGTGTAAAGTAAAAATATAGGAACATTTACTTTCAATTACTTTATTTGTTGAAAATAATGATCCACCATGGAAGAGTCTAAAAATTGAGTGGGAGGGGGTTTGATCGATGATAGCCTAATGAACGTCGACTAGGGTTTGTTGTGTAGGTGGCCTGGAAACCCACACTTGATAACACTGAAGTGGAGTTGGGCGATTCATGTTCTCTATGTGGTGTTTTATTATCTCAGACTGACAGAATTCTTCTTGGGGGTGGTAAGCTTTATTTTACATTTTTTTAACCATGGTTCACACACCTTGGTCAACTTTCATTTTTTGGGTACTTTCTGGAGGCAATTGCAGTGTTTTTTTAATTTGGAAATCATAGTGTGGTGGAAGTATGGAGGATCTATAGATGGTTAACTATGAATCAATGAGCCCATTTAGGGGGCCTATTTTTATCTCTTCTAGAGGATCTGTTTCTTTTGGGGAGGGTTGTAGCTCTTTCCTTGGTAGTGATGATAGGGGTTTATTTTCTTCTGTGGAGCTCTCTTAGTCCGAGAATTGGCTATTCCTTGGAGACTTCCAACTCTCCATTGCCATATGCCTGGGCATTTCAGCAGTGGTCTCATAGGTAAATTTTCTACCCCGTCCTAGTGATTTTACTCAAGTTGTTAATGTGGGGTATCTTACTATCCTAGACCCACCTATATCTAATGAGGCTTTATTAGGCCTTTCGGGGTATTTTTCAATGATCTCTCCAGTATTGGGATTTAATTTACACTCATCATACTTTGTTGATACATCAATGATAATAACAACCTTTTGAGAAATTCCCTTATTAGTCTCTAAGATTCCATCTCTTGAAGCATTTCTTCCACATGTTTTAGTGTTTCTGGATGATACATTGCCAGGTCAAAATTGTGGGTCATGTCTGATTACTTATGCAGAGGAAACTATAAACCCTAAGTTACAAGATTCGGGTGGTAAGAGGTCCCCTACAAAAAGGAAGAAGAAGAGGATCTTGAAAAGTGATAAATCATCGACCCCTTACAATTTATGCTTGGGTAATGATGTAGAGATCGTAGAAGCAGTGAATATCATTGAGAAAGCTCTAGTGGGTAGAGCCAATAGCTAGAAGTTATGTTTAGAAACCATTTTTAATAGAGAAGCCATAATGTTTTCCCATTGGTCAACGAAGCTCCAGACATTTATCTTCTAGTAAAGGGCTGGATTTAATTAAAATTTAAGCGTCATTAGTATGAAGATAAAGTGGCGAAAGAGGTATGGGAAATTGAATTCTCCAGTTCTTTTCAAATTTTGGACCCCATTATTCAACACGAACAGGGAACAACTTGATGTGGTGTTGGTTTGGGTTTGGTTTCCTAGTTTATTTCCCTATACGTGGAACCCTCAAAGCTTTGCAAATCTGGGACAATACTTAATGTGATTTTTGGGCATGGATTACTTCTATAAGGAGGTGAAAGATATGTCAGTGGCTCATTTTTTGGCTAGTTTGGACCTTTAGAAGAACCTACATTAAACCATGAACATTGGGAAGGACTCAGTCAGGTTACAAATATTGCATTACAAAGGTATGCCATTATGATAGAGGAGGTCCTATAAATAGGGTCTCTTGGTAAACAATTTTAGTCTTCCTTTTAATAGATCCATTATATTTGGAAAATCCACCAAGAAACAAAAGACTAATGGGGAGGGACAGGAAGATCACACAGGTATTTAGGCCACATAATGTGTGTGGTTTGATTCTATGGTGCCGAACATTTTTGCAGTGTCTTGTACATTGATGGAATTCTCAGAGGCACCTCAGACGAAAGCTATAATTCTTGAGCATCTCGTCATGATCAACTAGTCTAGGGAGGATGATTTGTTCCATGGTACTTCTACTTTCCCTCCCCCATCTCTTTACTTGTTAGCTCATTTTCTAATTTATGGAAATAATTGGGTCTATCGACTATTGGTATGTTATGTGGTTTCTTCGAAGTTGTTTGCTTGCCTATCCCCTGTGAAGGCCTCATGTACTATCCCACCTTGATCGTCTAGTTTCCCATCCCCAAAAGAATCTATCTATTCTAGGGGCTTTGATTCCTTGGATGAAGTGGATATCCTTTTATAATTTAAGGCCAATACTTATCCTCTCTATGTCTAATGGCCTCCAAGGTGGCCTTGGATAGTTCTATATAGTTGACCATTTTTTTAAGCGTAGGGGGGAAAACTCATATATCTCTGGCTAAATCTAAAACCCATGAGGACATGGCTACGAGCATAAAAAATTCCATCAACACAGCTCTTAGAGAATTGATAACCCTCCATAGAGTTCCCAAATGAAAATTATTTGTTTTAATTTTAGAGGATTGGCAAGTAAACTGAAAAAACTTGCTCTTAGGAGATTGTTTCAAGCGGAGAAACCCAATATTCTTTTTCATCAAGAAACTATTGGGGAGGGTAAAATCATTAAAAAATACCTTGAGTCTAATCCACCCTCTTGGAATTTTCTTCCTCAAAATTCTCATGATAAATCAAGTGGATTGGCCTTGGGGTGGGATTCTTGGAAGGTCAAGGTTGAAAATTCATGGAGTATCCCCTTAGGCTTAGGTCTTGTTGTTTTTTCTATGGAATTGGATAACATTTTTACCTTTATCAATATTTATGGATCTAATGAGGACCGAGTTTGTTTCTAGAATGAATTCCTCAAAAAATATTTCCTATGTGATTAGAATTTTATTATAGGTAGAGATTTAAATTCCTCTATGGGTGATGCATAATATTGGTGCCCTCGTGCCAAATTTGATCCCCTCTCGGATCTAAAGAATCATATTACCATACGTTCATAATAATATTGGACACAAAAAGTATGTGGAATGATAAAACAAAGATGTAGTGTAAATGATATCTACTAATTCCAATCTTTAGGGTGCATTTTTCAAAGGATTATTGTCAATCTAACCATGGAATATTTAAAATAAGAATTAGACATTACAAGTATGAGCCATTTTTTTATTATCTAATTTCACAATCTTGTAAGTATATTTTAGTTATATGTTTATTGTATTATATTTAAATGACTTCTGAAGTCACTCTTATGCAATAAGGTCCTTATTTCTAGCATGGGTATTGAGTTAGCCCTTCTCTCTTGCATACATGATTTTCCTCTTTTATAACTTTTATCACTGAAAATATATAATCAACAAATATATTTTGGGTAATTATTTTTTCATTGATTTGGATTGGTTGGTGCAATCAAGTTGGTGTGCTAGTGATACCACTAAGTTGTTATTGAAATGTCCTTATTTATATAATTTGATATCATTTACATTCATATTTAGTTACTTTTGTATTTTAGTAGTTACTTCCAATTTGGGAAGGGCACACGATGAATTGTTATTGGTACACTAAAATAGGATTCAAATGATTAATGAAGAAATGATGACAAGTAAAGGAGATGGTTATTGATGTAACATTACCATACCTATGCTAAATATTATCAACGGGTGTAAATTCATTTTTACCCTTTTAACCCCCTAACTTGTAGTACTTATGCCAATGTTATAGATGTATATTTGCAATGACCTATACTTGAGTTGTATGGGATTCATAAGTAGCTTTATCCCTTCCAAATATAAGCAATACTCTTAGAGTTGTATTATCCCCAAAGGAAATTTATTGAGAAATGACATTGAATAGTTTTAACATGATCATTATTGTATTTAAAGTGCTTTTAGAAAAATGAGTGTTAAAGTTTTAATTGTATTTTAATGAAGCATTTTTTAGTTATGTTATCAATATTGAACGACTAACTTGAATGGCATAGCAAGCCAACATATCAAGTAGTTCACCCTTCCCATCAATCTTCTCAATGGTATTATTCCTAAGTATGGGAATGCATATATATACTTTACAGCTGCATTAGACTATTTTATTTGATTCAATGAACTGTGTTTGGAATATTTCCATAGGATAGGAAGACATTTTAATGCTTAGATTATGTCTACATTATGTTAATGTTAATGAGTCCTTCATTCTACATGGGAATTAAAAGGTAGTAGCGCACCCTTTGATTTGTTTCTTTTGGAATCACATCTTACTCTCTCAAAGCTTTTCACTTCTCTAACTTATTTAAGTGAAATAATTCAACATGTAAGTCCTTGAATGTTGATCAAAGTATTTGATTTTTCTAATTTAGTTAAGTAAAAGGATTGAAAGTGCAAGTTCTTGAGTGTTGATTAGAGTGATGCCAAAAATGTTGATACTTCCAACAATATACGAATACCTAGCATCGAGAACTACCCTAATAACCAACATCATGTGACCACTTGGAAATGAAAATAGTTACAAGGTATCCTCCAACCCTAATTTTTTTTATAGATCTCTCATCAATCCTCGCAATTTCCATAAGCAACATATGCACCCTAGAAGAACTTGCAAGCAAATAGACACCAATAAAATACATTATCGCAACATCAAATGCACTAAAAATTGCTTCATTATTATCCGTAACAACACAATCCCCTATTACCCCACTCATCAAGATCATTCCCACCATTTCTTTGAATTTATTTTCACTTAACAATGTTATGCTAGACAAATAACATGTCTCAAATGATGAACCCATTGGCTCAAGCAATACACCAATCATGAAAGAAACCCTGCACATTTACCAACTAATCAATATTAATGCCTAGTTTAAGAATGTTGAAAATGCCACCTCCTAGTAGGATTCCTATCCACCACTCACTTAGAACATACCTATCTCCATGTGAGTGTTCCCCTCATCTATTGACCTATCAATATCCATAACCCCTTGCATAAAACAATATTTTCCAACAAAGAACTGCCTTTGAACACTTGGGCCACCTTTTATATGCTTCATCCTATGAATATCATCATGCAAATTCACTTAAAAAAAAAGAAAAAAAACTTCACACCACCTCAAACACATGATTGAACCTAGCTATCCCTTCATCCCCACTTAGAGACACATTTTTTTCCCTTGGAACCTCTAATCCCCTTCAACATGTATCATCGTCACTCTAATGATGGAAGGTAGCTGAAGTACCAATCATAATATAAAACTCCAAGGGACTCCTTTGGATTTGAACATATGCCATATGGCCTCCTTATCGGTAGCATGCCTTAGGAAGTTTGTTCAATCAATTGAGCTAACCCTTAAGGATATTAGTGTTATTTAATCATAGTGTAGATATTATTTTTGCAATCAAGATTAGCCCTAACCCTACACATAATCATCTTTAGATATTTTATTTTCCTATATTTAAGCATACAAACCAATATAACATTGTTTTTTTAATGTTTCAAACTATTTAGATTAAACTTACTATAATACTCAAAATTACCATATTCATTTAATTTCCTTAATAATT
>APFE030058903.1:0-14194 GCA_000404065.3 Pinus taeda
CCATTCATTACCCTCATTTATGACAAAACCATCTCCATTTCCCTATAAATTGAGCACTCATCATAGTGATCAGGGGGATAGAATCTGAATATTTTAAGGAAATATTGTTGGTTTGAGATTTGAGTTCATGTCAAGTAATGTTATGTTGCTGGATTGGTGTGTTTTTGGTGTGAGGAGTGTTGGACTGAAGCTAGAGAAGTGACATGGGATCAAACTATATTGGGTGAAACTCTTCCTTCTATATTAAGAAAGTTGTTTATTCCTTTTCTCATATTCTTGTTCATATCTATGATGATTATGTGTTTCAATTTTGTTGATTCCATTGGTTTATAGTAGATAGATCATGTATGCTTTGATCGTTGTTGTTTTTGTTTCTATTGACACATGTACCAATTGAGCGGTTTTTGTTCAGCTAGGAGCGCCAAGAGAAATTCAAAGGATATCAAGGAAGTGAAAGACTACAAGTAAGTTCCTTCATCTCATCCCTCTAATATAGGAAAAAGTTAAACTACTTTCTTTCTGTTGTTCTAAGTGAAGCTACCCAGTTAGGGAAAATGTGTTTATCCGTAGATACAAATTCCATATAAAAAATTGGTGACTCCGCTGGGAAATGACTGTCATTCCTGGAAGTTTATCCTCATCGTATTACATCCTAGTAGACTTTTCTTGACTTCATTCATCTTAATTCATTTTATTTCAGTCATTTTGAAGTGTTTTTGGTTAAAACATTGTGATTAGATGTGTCGTGATTGGGCTCTCTGGCATCAGCATAGTGTTGGTCTTGACACAGTGTGCTGCAGAAAATCCTTAGCTTAGAGAAAGTGCACTACACCACACTGTCTCCCATTCTGGGTTGTGCTAATCCCTCTTAGGCTAAAAGCCCACCTTCGGCTTGGTTTTTTCCAAATTTTCTTCTGATTTTTTTTGCTGCAAGATCAATGTTAGGATCCATTTCATGCAAAAACTGGAGGATTTTTGGGTAAAACAGGGGAAACAATTATAAACTTCGCCCAGTGGAGCCCTGGTCTTGAGACAGTGCGTTGCAGAGTAGGTACCCTTCTGCTTGGGTGCATTGCAACGCATTTTTGGATGTGCAAAGTTACGCTGATCCGAGGGCGAGGTATATTTGCCCTAGGGACTCCAAAACCCTAAATGTTTTTCCTGAAACTGCAAAATGATGAACTTAAATGAAAGAGAAAAGGTAGATCTCCTACCTAGTCCTGATGATACAAAGAATGATCCACAGAATCTCCCGCAATTAGCTGCTAAAGTTCAAGGTAAAAACTGGTTTAGAGCACAAAACTAAATGATAAATATCAAATGGTAAAAATGACTTGGTAAACTCTTGTTTTATGGTTATTTCATGTTCATTAAATGAATAAGCTATTGTTTTTACCTATTTTTACCAATGAAACAGGTATGCTTAATCCATTTGGTGGTTATTTTAGTAGGTTTACAACTGATATAGAGAATTTGACATGCATGATCATGAATTGTACTTTTGACCACAGAGCATACTTTTATCTCTTTTCGAGCTCTGTTAAACATTTAAAAAAGGAAACCCGCTAGAGTCCTCTTTAAGCTCTTTTCAGACTCTTGAAATATGAAAAGATTGTCGAGTGCTTATCCTTTTCAGCTCTTTAACGGATTGGAAGCGACATCTACTCAGTATAAGTTTAACCCTTTTCCAAACTGAGATAGATTACTTACGAAAAATGAATACTTTGATCGAACATGGTCAATAGGTTCTCTCTTGTATTATTTTACGCTTTTTTGGACTTGAGAGACAAATTTATGAAAAATAACTTGTGGAGTTTTCTTTTTGTCCCTTTTCAAAATATATAAACATGAAAAGGACTGAGTTCTCATTGTCGTTAAACTCGTTAAAGAATCAAATAGCAAAAAACTTATCCATCATGACAAGACCGAGTTTCACCTTCGCTAGGCTCGTCAAAACATCACATACCGATGGATTCACCCGAAGGGTGGAATTATAATACAAGAATATGTTATCCTCCTCAAGCAAGTTAAAAAATAAAGAGATATTGGTCAACAATGGCTGGGGAAAATGGGAAAAGGGATAAATCACTTTATGGTAGCAAGTCACTCTTGAACATGATAATTTCACTGCATCTCTGTGACTATTTGGGTTGGGTTATCTGCTTGATAGTTATCATAACTATGGTCTATCACACCATCCATGACTTTGGTTTTGGGCCAATGCTATCAATTCATTCAGTGTCGCCAACATGTTCAAGAGAAGTCACTCAATAAACTTCATCCTTTGCAATATTTATAAACCTTCATATTCATGACCGTCATTCCTGAACCTTGTGTCGACAGTCAAATTCTGTCTTGAAAATCATTACACTCATTTTGTGTCATTGATGGGGGATAGATCAAGGCCCTCCTATGATGAGTCACTTCTTGTTGACATCAGCACTATTAGATCCTAGATTTGCCTCAGGCTGAAAAGGCAAGGATCTAGGTCCACATCAAACCACGCTCAACCTCGTAGCTAGCCCTACGAGGACAAGAGAGAACTCTCTCTAGGTCAATCTCAACAAAATATAATCGATGGGGCTCGAGATGAGTGAAATAAAGGCTAATGTTAGGCTAGATATGAAGTACAAGGGTTTGATTTGATTTTTTAGGAGTTTTTGTGTTGAAACAGGGAAAGGCAAATTTGGGCTTAGGGATTGAGGCACAGTTTTTGCAGAGGTCTGATTGGGGCAAGGAAGGCGGTCATCTTGATGCTTTTAAAGGGAATTAATGGGTAGATCAGACTGGTGAGGAGCTAAGGAGATCAAGAAGATTTCAAGGATTCTCCTTAAAGAGACGAAAACATGGAAAATTAAACAAATTTAAAGGCAGAGCATAACAATCTATGGATTCTACCTTAACACTTCATTTGTTCAATTGCAGAAGGTGAGAGTAAGGAAAATGATACACATAACAACTTACAATTATTAAGAGAAGCACACCATCAAAACATAAAGCCACATGGATCCCAAACAATGCTACAAAACCCTGGTCTTTCCTTAGCCAAAAATGTAGAGAAAATATGTACAATAGCATGCCAAAGCAATCCCAAGTGTTCAACCCTAAAAATGACATAGAAATTACATAATATAGACAAGAAAAACCTATTCCCTTGCCTCTAGGGGTCGAGCTCATCATTCTAGGAGCTGTTTGAACTAATTCTAAACAAGGAACTGAAATCTAGGTAGTCAAACAACTTACCCCTATATGCTAGGAAATTGATTCATTCATTTAATTTTCACCTTTTAGTGAATGAATCCCCTAGAACAAGTAAAAATGTACCAAAATTACATCATAGTTATTAAATTAGATCATGAAAAGTCAAGAGTAGCATCAAGAAGCAAAACTGGTCAAAATTGGGTGAATTTCTGAGCTGAATAGTGAAAATTGGGCAAAAATCCTCTGTGCGCCATGCCAAAATCTGTGTCTGTCATGCCCTTTTGAGGCTGAGTGTGAGGCACTTCCTGAAGTCCAAATTGAGCCCAAGTGTGCTTGTTGGAAAGCGCTGCATGTCTAATTTCCAACCCAAGTGGAATGTTTGGATTTGGATGTTATTTTCCCCTCCAAAACCTCAATCTCCCAAGACTGCTTCCTGTGTGTCAAAATAGGGGCAGTGAGGTCATTTTTAGGGTGTTTTTGACCCTTTAGGCAACCCAGAACTTGATGAAATCCTTAGGTAATATATGAGCATACATAACTTTTGATGAAAAATCCAAAAATGTAAATTTTTCCTCCTGGAGACCTCCCAATTATAAGCGTGCACCAAGTGGCGCTACGCACAGGGCGAAAAACCTTGTTTTTAAAGCCAAAAAATTCAAAATTGACAAAATTTGCTCCAAATTCCTTTAAATTTGGGCTGGAGGTGCCTCATCAAGTGCCATGCTCAGCCAAAGAAGATTTGGCCAAGATTCAGATATGATCTTGCCTTTTACACCATTCTAGTGTCCTCTTGATGCATGTCATTTCAGTTGTAAAGTCACTGTCTCCCCGCCTTCATGGTGTTTCAAAGTCTGTTTGGCTTTCAATGAGATGAAGAATGAGAGTTTGGTGCAATTGCCAAATGTGGGAGGGACTGTGGGAAATAGGGCAGTGTGGACATTTGGGTCTTATCAAGTGATGTTTACCCTTTGTAATTTTGACAAATGTAGGAACAATGGACGGTTACTTGGCTGTTTAGAAAATTTGAGGTTTTGGGAATTTTACAACTGACATGAATGATAAGGAATGCAATCACTTTAGGGATAGGGATAGTGGGACTTAGGAATGAGAAACTTGGGATATGAGGGAATGTTGGGATAAGGTATAGTATATGGACTAGGGTTTGGGTTTGGGACTTTGTAAAATAGGAATTGGGGGTATGGGATATGAAACTAATGAATATAAGAGTGGGTGACTTTAGGAAATAGGGAAATCAAGGAAAAAAAGGAGCAA
The DNA here is from genome assembly GCA_000404065.3 of Pinus taeda. Taxonomy (NCBI): domain Eukaryota; kingdom Viridiplantae; phylum Streptophyta; class Pinopsida; order Pinales; family Pinaceae; genus Pinus; species Pinus taeda. The sequence goes on from APFE030058903.1 coordinate 4,474, forward strand.
GGGAATGTGAGGTGGGAGTAGTAACTTGGCAGCCAAACAGTTAATACAAAACCCTAACACCATTTTCCTTGGTAGGGTTTGATTTTTCTATCCAACACCATAAGACAACCACCATCTAACAAGCACTAATCTTGGATGAAAAGCGATGATAGAAACCCATCTTACTTGTACAAGTGAAGACCCACGCATTTTGAGTGATTTGGAGCAGGTTTGTGAAGTTGTTGGTGGCGCGGTGCATTGGGAAACTAGCGTAGTGCATAGGGAAGGCGTAACGCACAGATCTTCATTTATCAGTGCAAAAATACACTGGCGCGGCGCATACGGAAGGCACGGCGTACTGGGCTTGAGGCGCGACGCATAGAGCCTGTGCGTAGCGCCCTTTTACAGGAGACGTTTGGAGGCCTTCCCGGTGTCGACCTTAGGCGAAGGATAGCTTGTTAGAAAGGTCTTTCAGTGTAATTTCCAACCCAATTAGAATTTTTTAATTTGGAGTTCATTTACCCTATAAAAAATTATGTCTCCCAAGACTGGTCAAAATCTGCCAAATGAGGCTGCCTCAAGGCAGAGTGTTGTTGCAATCAACTTTTGAAAGTGTTCCTCAACTCCCAATTGACCTCATGATAGCTCATTTGAAATCTCTTTGTATATAGTTATCATTTGACTCATCAAGAAAGTCATTTGGCCAATCAATCTAGGAGAAAACTTGATTTTCCCAAGGTCACTTCAGAGGTGCATTCATTTTTCTCGAGGCAACTATATTTTTGACATTTCTCCAAAACCATGACACTTGTGTAAAAAGTGAAGGAGGTTTTTCTTCCTTGGCCTGTTGTGGACAAAAAAATCTCTCTGTTTTTCCAAATTCATCTTTCCTTGCTCAGAAGCATCATTTGAGTAAAACCTACCCAGATGTGTGGAACAAGGGACTTGTCAAAATGAAGCGAAATGAAGGGGATAGGGGCTTCTAAATTCTTGAGGAAATTTTGGGAAGTAGGAAGGATGTTAGGAAGTAGGGTAAAGTGGAATATCAGAAATTGAGTGAGGGGAAGGGGTCCAAAAGGGCTAAACACAGGCCTAGCCTAGAAAATTACCAAGTTGTAGCAAGAAACTAGGGTTTGTGAGAAAATGAGGAATTTGGGGGATTTTAGTGATGGGAAGTGTTTAACAAGATACATTATGGATAAGGAAGGTGTATGAACATCAAGATACAATTTTTGCCGATGATTTGACCAACAAAGAGGAATTGCCTTCAAAACCCTAGGAAAGGGAAATGAACCTTACCTAGGCACAACTGAAGCATGAACAAGGTATAAAATGACCCAGTGGAACTTGACATGATGATGAAAACCCTATGAAAGATGGCACACTGAGCTGAATGGTGACATGGAATGTCATTTGGACAAATTTGACAAGGCTGGAAACAAACCCTAGACCTAATACCTAGTGACCAACTTTTGCTTGAAGGCTCACTGAAATGACAAAATTTGACCTTGACACCTTAAAATCATTTTGCAAGAGCATGTTTGATCACTGGAGGAAGGCTGCAAAGACTGACGCTAAGATTGGCTCCAATGGGGATGGTAGCTCCTTGGAGGTGCCAAGAACAATAGATCTTTGGGAGAGTAGGCAATGCCTTCGTCCATTAGGTAATGGAGTCAAAAACTCAAGCTGAAATGCATGACTAAAAACTGATGATGTGACGACACAAATTGACTCTCACTCAACTAAAAACTGACTCAATACATAACACAACCGACAAACTAAAAATGATGCTCAAATTGGAGCTTATTCAATACAACCTACTCTAACAGTTCCATTCATCACCTGATCAAGTGAAATGAAACAACTAATGCAACCAAGTAAGCATTCCAACTTCTTTTTGTATTCTCCACAAGTGCTCACTTATGAACAACCAGAGAGAACCACTGAAAGGAAACTCCCATGAAAACTTGGAAAAAGATCTGTTGAATGATATGGATTCTCTATCTGCCTCCAAAAACACTGCATAAGGATCTAGAAAGTTATGCACACTGGGACTTAGCTCATCCAATGCATTACTTCTCTTCCCCTCATACCATGAATGCAAACTTTGATCTGAACTTTGTGACGAGACTCCTACTGAAAATGACAAAGAAACCAGCTACCGGATGAAGTTTGTATCAATACTTTTGTCAAGTTGACTGCTGATAAACTTCCGAAGCATGAGTTGACTAGATGACTTCAAGAATACTGAGAAAGGATCTTCATAAAGATAGTTTTTTATTTCCATTAACGCATTACCGCTCTGGTCCAAGTAATCTTCATAGCTGGATATTAAGATTTTCCTCACATCTGTGCTGTCTTTCTTTGGGGAAAATAGCATGCTATCAAAAGGATCCTGAATTTCATGAATAACCAAACTCTGTTGCTGATTCCAAATAGAACAAAAGTCTCCTTTATCAATCTACGCATATGAATGCAAACTTTGATCTGAGCTCTGTAATGAAAAATCTGTTAAACAAGGCAATGAAGGGGACCTTTGAATCATATTATTATCAACATTCTCTTCTGTCACATGGCTAGCCAATGGGGAAGAACTTTTATAGCAAACATCATCCAACACAAGAGCAACAGGATCATCAAAAATTTGAGAAGGTTGCTGTGATGTATCCATGAAAACTGTATGACATCCTACTGGTTGTTCATCTTTGTCTTTGGAGATATTATGAAGATTTTGGTTTATCAACTGAAATGATTCAAAACAGAAAGGTAGGGAGTCATCCTGTATCATTTGATCATATGTGCCAGCTTCCATGTCTTCATGTGCAACTTGAAAATCAATGGCATTCGGGGCTTTCAAATCTGGATATGAGAAGTCTTGAATAAGGTTTTCATTGCTCTCAAGATGGTCTAGATCAAGACTTATCAACGATTGACTTCTGATTGCATGAATTTTGTCGCTGATGAACTGAAACGAAGAAAAACAAAAAGGAAAATACCCTTCACTTACTTCAAAATTTGCTGCACTTTCCTCGTCACTGTCATAGTTGATATGTGACGGCTAAACATTGTATTCGAGCTGCTGAAAATGAACTTCTTCCTCCCAGAAGCTAGCTGCTAATTTGTCTACAAGATTAGCTTCTGTTTCGAGAACATAATCATCATCATACTGATCAAACTGAGGCAAATCATCCGTATAAAACACATCATCAAGCATACATGTCATATCAACAGATCTCTCTTCTCCAAGATGATCTATAAAACAATCATTATTAGATCTATGACAACTGGGATAAGAAACAAAATGTTTTGGATCAGCAACTTGTTCTTCTTCAATCAGCGAGCCATGGGCTTGAACATCATAATCATTCGTTGCGGTGATATTTTGCATCATCTCTTCCACTGCACTTGCCAAAACGTCAAGCTTTAACTCTAGAGATTTTGATTCTTCCGGATCTATGTTTTTCATCTCTTCTTCTTTCAACCTTTCCCATCGGATCAGCAGATGCACCTCTACATTTATTGCACTATTCTGCATCTCGTGAAGTGTTGCAATATTCCTTTCCCTTAGCTGAAACTGAATTTCCGGATCAAAGGCACCTGGATAGTGCAAGAGAGTAGATCTAGGAGGAGGCCTTATATCAACTTGGTTAATCTGGCCGAAAACTATTGTATTGTCTCCCTTGGCAATATTTTTAGCTGGTTATACTCTTTAATAATCAAGAAAAGTTTATGTCCGATCACCCACCTGTCGAGGAAATCTTTGGTAGGGTTTTGAACCAACCCTTCACTTTGCCTTGCAAAGAAAGAGCAAAAAGCCTAATACTGACATCTTCTTCATCAAATTCAAAAAGGTCTAGAAAAGTCTCAACATTCTACACATGTTGCTCAGCGTTGACATTGTTACATTCACCATCAAAACTTGGTAGGTATAAGTCATAATTTTTAGGGAAAGCATGAAGAACAGAAGGTAAAACTAGAGGCTTGTAACGATCTGGAAATTTATGAGGTATAGGATTATGTACAGAAGGTATAGAATTAGTCTTGGTGTCTTGAGGCTTATCAATTTGAAGACGATCATCAAACGATTTAGAAGACGTGTTTTGATCAAGCTCAAAGGCATGCAAATATTTGGTATTTACAATCTTCAAAGGGAAGGAATCAAATGCAAGCCGAGGATCATTTCTCAAATACAATATACTTTGTAAAGCCTTTTTGACATTTTCGGGAAAAGAGAAGAAATAATTTACAACAAAGAACAAAATGTCTTGGATGAAATTCCAACTTGAATACCTGATCTGTCCATATTGTCCTTTCATGTTTCTGTTGGTCAAGTTCATCCTCCAGTGGAGTCTTTGGATCTGATCTCAAAAATGATTTGGAATCGCCAGGTGAATGATTTCAGCCTTCTTATGTCTGATCGTTGTTCACCATCAACCATCAGATGTAAACTTGATACATGTACTGGGGTGATCGTTTAGATCAGATGTTCAGTTTATAAACTAGACCGGAGATTGACTGAAGCAGCTTTCATCTACTTTCGCTAATGAAAAGAAAAAGCATTTCAAAGGATACCTGGCTAAATTCAGGCTCCGTTTGTAGTCTACCAAGCCAAACAATGAAAATAAACTTTCTTCCCCAGCGGAGGCACCACTATGTTAGAGCCTAGATTTGCCTCAGGCTGAAAAGGCAAGGTTCTAGGTCCACATCAAACCATTCTCAGCCTTGTAGCTAGCCCTACAAGGACAGGAGAGGGCTCTCTCTGGGCAAATATCAGCAAAAGATAATCGATGGGGCTCGAGATGACTTAAATAAAGGCTAATTTTAGGCTAGATATGAAGTACAAGGGTTTTATTTGAGTTTTTAGGAATTTTTGTGTTGAAACAGGGAAAGGCAAATTTGGGCTTAGGGATTGAGGCACAGTTTTTGCAGAGGTCTAATTGGGGCAAGGAAGGCGATCATCTTGATGCTTTTAAAGGGAATGAATGGGTAGATCAGACTGGTGAGGATCTAAGGAGAGCAAGAATATTTCAAGAATTCTCCTTAAATAGATGAAAACATGGAAAATTAAACAAATTTAAAGGCAGAGCATAACAATCTATGGATTCTACCTTAACACTTCATTTGTTCAATTGCAGAAGGTGAGAGTAAGAAAAATGATACACATAACAACTTACAATTACTGAGATAAGCAAACCATAAAAACATAAAGCCACATGGATCCCAAACAGTGCTACAAAACCCTGGTCTTTCCTTAGCCAAAAATGTAGAGAAAATATGTACAATAGTATACCAAAGCAATCCCAAGTGTTCAACCCTGAAAATGACTTAGAAATTACATAATATAGACAAGACAAACCTCTTCCCTTGCCTCTAGGGGTTGATCTCATCATTCTAGGAGTTGTCTGAACTAATTCTAAACAAGGAACTGAAATCTAGGTAGTCAAACAACTTACCCCTATATGCTAGGAAACTGATTCATTCATTTAATTTTCACCTTTTAGTGAATGAATCCTCTATAACAAGTAAAAATGTGCCAAAATTACATCATAGCTATTAAATAACATCATGAAAAGTCAAAAGTAGCATCAAGAAGCAAAACTGGTCAAAACTGGGTGAATTTCTAAGCTGAACAATGAAAAATTGGGCAAAAATCCTCTGTGCGTTGCGCCAAAATCTGTGTGCGTCACGTGACTTTGAGACTGAGTTTGTGGCACTTTCGGAAGTCCAAATTGAGCCCAAGTGTGCTTGTTGGAAAGACCTACCTATCTAATTTCCAATCCAAGTGGATTTTTTAGATTTAGATGTCATTTGCCCCTCCAAAACCTCAATCTCCCAAGACTGCTTCCTGTGTGTCAAAATAGGGGTAGTGAGGTCATTTTTAAGGTTTTTTTGACCCTTTAGGCAACCTAGAACTTGACGAAATCCTTAGGTAATACATGAGCATACATAAATTTTATTGAAAACTCCAAAAATGTAAAGTTTTCCTCCTGGAGACCTCCCAATTATAAGTGCACGCCAAGTGGTGCTACGCACAAGGCGAAAAACCCTGTTTTTAAAGCCAAAAAATTCAAAATTGACAAAATTTTCTCCAAACTCCTTGAAATTTGGGCTGGAGGTGCCTCATCAAGTTCCATGCTCAGCCAAAGAAGCTTTGTCCAAGATTCAGAGCCGATCTTTCCTTTGACGCCATTCTAATTTCCTCCTGATGCATGCAGTTTCAGTTGTAAAGTCACTATCTGTCTGCCTTCATGGTGTTTCAAAGTCTGTTTGGCTTTCAATGAGATGGAGAATGAGAGTTTGGTGCAATTGCCAAATGTGGGAGGGACTGTGAGAAAAAGGGAAGTGTGGATAGTTGGGTCTTGTCAAGTGATGTTTTCCCTTTGGAATTTTGACAAATGTACGAACAATGGATGGTTACTTGGCTGTTTAGAAAATTTGAGGTTTTGGGAATTTTACAACTCACATGAATGATAAGGAATGCAATGAATTTAGGGATAGGAATAGTGGGACTTAGGAATGAGTAACTTGGGATATGAGGGAATGTTGGTATAGGGTATAGTATATGGACAAGGGTTTGTGTTTGGGACTTTGTAAAATAGGAATTGGGGGTATGGGATATGAAACTAATGAATATAAGAGTGGGTGACTTTAGGAAATAGGGAAATCAAGGAAAAAAAGGAGCAAGGGAATGTGAGGTGGGAGTAGTAACTTGGCAGTCAAACAATTAATACAAAACCCTAACACTGTTTTCTTCGGTAGGGTTTGATTTTTCTATCCAACACCATAAGACAACCACCATCTAACAAGCACTAATCTTGGATGAAAGGCGATGATGGAAACCCATCTTACTTGTACAAATGAAGATTCATGCATTTTGAGTGATTTGGAGCAAGTTTGTGAAGTTTTTGGTGGCTCAGCGCATTGGACAACTGGCACGGTGCATAGGGAAGGCGTGGTGCACAGAGCTTCATTTCTGAGTGCAAAAATACACTAGCGCGGTGCACTGCGCTTGAGGCGTTGTGCATAGAGCTTGTGCCTAGCGCCTTTGTGTAGGAGACATTTGGAGGCCTTCCCTATTTCAAAATGAGGCACATGATAGCGTGTTGGAAAGTTCTTTGCGTCTACTTTCCAACCCAATGGGAATTTTTCAATTTGGAGTTCATTTACCATATCAAACATCAAATCTCCCAAGACTGGTTAAAATGTGCCAAATGAGGCTGCCTCAAGGCAGAGTGCTATTGCAGTCAACTATTGAAAGTGTTCCTCAACTCCAAATTGACCTCATGATAGCTCATTGGAAATCATGTTGTGTCTAGTTATCATTTGACTCATCAAGCAAGTCATCTGGCGAACCAAGCTAGGAGAAAACTTGATTTTCCCAAGGTCACTTCAGAGGTGCATTCAATTCTCCCGAGGCAACTATATTTTTGACATTTCTCCAAAACCATGACACATGTGTAAAACATGAAGGATGTTTTTCTTCCTTCGCCTATTGTGGACAAAAACCTCTCTCCGTTTTTCCAAATTCATCTTTCCTTGCTCAGAAGCATCATTTGAGTAAAACCTACCCCGATGTGTGGAACAAAGGACTTGTCAAAATGAAGCGAAATGAAGGGGATAAGGGGCTTCTAAATTCTTGAGGAAATTTTGGGAAGTAGGGAGGGATGTTAGGAAGTAGGGAAAAGTGGAATCTTAGAAATTGAGTGAGGGGAAGGGGTCCAAAAGGGCTAAACACAAGCCTAGCCTAGAAAATTGCCAAGTTGTAGCAAGAAACTAGGGTTTGTGCGAAAATGAGGAATTTGGGGGATTTTAGTGATGGGAAGTGCTTAACAAGATACATTATGGATAGGGGAAGGTGTATGAACATCAGGATATAAGTTTTTCCGATGATTTGACCATCCAAGAGGAATTTCCTTGAAAACCATAGGAGAGGGAAATGAACCTTACTTAGGCACAACTGAAGCATGAACGAGGTATAAAATGACCCAGTGGAACTTTACATGATGATGAAAACCCTCTGAAAGATGGCACACTGAGCTGAATGATGACATGGAACGTCATTTGGACAAATTTGAGAAGGGCGAAAACAAACCCTAGACCTAATACCTAGTGACCAAATTTTGCTTCAAGGCTCACTGAAATGACAAAATTTGACCTTGACACCTTAAAATCATTTTGCAAGAGCATGTTTAATCGCTGGAGGAAGGCTGCAAAGACTGACACTAACAAGCACATTATCCAGGAAGTTGACTTAGAAACACCCTTCCAGTACCTTGAGGCTTGCATACATCAAAACATCTATTGACACCATGCAGAATGTATTACAGTACCTTGAGAATCATGATCATTATTGATGATATCTGTTGCATCTATTAACATCTTACATCATTGGCTAGTAATCAGATAGTGTCTTCTCATGTTCAGCTTCAGATCACATTTTCACATGGTTAGACTCATACTTTATTGAACGATTGGATGAGATAGAAGACCTCAGATCTAGTTTCATCCATCCGGGCTGTATTTTAGGAGAGTACAAAATCATCTGTACAATGGCTTTACATGGATGGTCATCCCATCGTGGGTCTACATCTATAGATGACTATCTAATTTATGTACATGTAATGAAAAGTGTATATGTTGAGTATGGGTATGCCTTCCCTCAGTAATTCATGAAAAATTCAAATATATCATGATATTATGTATTGTAATCGATGCAGGTCTCCATCCACTTAGGATCCTCTCTGTCACATCATAAAACATATCGCTCCACATTATTATTTTTAACTTCATGCTTTAGGGGGAAATTGTTACAGGTCTATTTGGGCACATCACTCCCGACATTCAGATCAGTACAATTAGGGCTCATCAAACCCTAATCTAGTTTTTACATGCCATAGACAAGTCATATCATTGAATCATTCCATCCATGAAAGTTTCCTATCCTGAATCTTGCTGAAATGCCTCCTTGGGACACCAACGCAACCTCGGTCAGGGGTAATTATGTTGCAATGCAGGTAGGTCCATTCAAGCCTGCACTTCAGTGCACTTAGGCCCACTTCCACCCTGTGCTGGGCGAGAATGAGTGAAATTTGCATAGGGTTATGGGAATATTCTTGATTCTAGATCATTCTAGAAGGATCCCCTCTCTTATCTCATCCTATGAGCTCGAATTTAGATAGGTTGTGGATCAATTAAACCCTTATCCTCTCATCCCTTACTCCATGGAAACTAACTCCAATTTTGGAAGGCCATTCAATACCCTCATTTATGACAAAACCACCTCCATTTCCCTACAAATTGAGCACTCATCATAGTGATCAGGGGGCTATAATCTGAAGATTGTAAGGAAATACTGTTGGTTTGAGATTTGAGTTCATGTCAAGTAATTTTGTGCTACTGGATTGGTGTGATTTTGGTGTGACGAGGGTTGGACTGAAGCTAGAGGAGTGATACGGGATTGAACTGTATTGGGTGAAACTCTTACTTCTACATTAATAAAGTTGTTTATTCCTTTTCTCATATTCTTGTTCATATATGTGACGATTATGTGTTTCAATCTTGTCGATTCCTTTGGTTTGTAGTAGTAGATTATGTATGCTTTGATCATTGTTGCTTTTGTTCTTGTTGACTGAGCATATTCAATTCAACTAGGAGCGACGGGATAAATTCAAAGGAGATCAAGGAAGTGAAAGACTACAAGTAAGTTCCTTCATCTCATCTCTCTACTATAGGAAAAGGTTAA